>JBCEWB010918185.1:0-76279 GCA_039654565.1 Peronia peronii
TATCTATCTATCTATCTATCTATCTATCTATCTATCTATCTATCTATCTATCTATCTATCTAATCTATCTATCTATCAGTTGTCTGTGTCTGTCTATCTGTCTGAAATTGTCTCTGTCTTTGTCTCTTGCACCCGATTCGATTTTGATTCTTTACAAAATTGCCACGATATGATTTTAGATAAAAACAACAACAACAACAACAACAACAACAACAAAAGTCCACAAATTTTATTTCAATTTTAGCTCATAAAATAATAATAAAAAAAGTATTGGAGTCTGACTGACACATCGTCCATACATAACACACGCAGGAGATTGTTCAAGTTCGCCTCTTTCGCCTCTTCTTTCCTCTGGACAGCACCCCCCCCCCTCCCCCCTCATACCTCCCTCTTTTTTTTTTTCTGCCTTCCTGTTGATATTATCGCTGTTGTAAACACATTCTGTGGGCATTTAACTACGCATATTAGCATACCCTGTTGAAGTTTATGTAGCTCTAATGATTTCAGTGCAACGAAAGGCATCTATATAAATAAAGATTATTTAATGTTAGCATGTTGTTGTTGTTGTTATTATTATTATTACTGTTCAAATCGATGAAGAAGTCGACTGATAGATCTAATGTCATCTATTCGTTTGAGTATTTAGCACTGACTAACGCAGTGTTGTTAATTGCATTTATGTCTATTTAAACTGATTATAACAACTGATTTATTCTGTGATCTTGAGTGGCGATCTGCTGTCTGATGTGTGTCCATTGTGAATTGAAAACTATGTGAGCTATTTTGTTCTTTAATATTCCTAATTAATCCAAGATTCCTAGCTTAGTATAATTTATATCTATAGCCCATACTCGCCTTTTATTTATTTATTATTTCCACAAACTACTGACTCATCACCACAATTTGCAAACCAGTAGAGGTTTCCCAGCATACAATAATATGCCATACTAAACAAATGGTGCTGAGGTTACTTATTTGGCCACTGTTCTTATTTTAGAAGGGCTACCTCATACCACGCACTTCATACCATCAACGAGTCAACATGGACTGAATATATTATGATAACATTGACTGGTAGTTTTATTTGCTAGTGACTTATCGGTTTATGAGAAAGGAAACTATTTCATAGATGGTGTTTCGAAAACGCTTTTAATAAAAAATAATAATAATGCTTACACATTAAAGTTTCAATGTAGCATCTTCAGTGAAAGAAAATTACGCATGATTTATGCGCGATATAAAGAGCACTCCCCACGATTAATTATGGATGCAAATTACATGCATTCAGGTAGTCGTACAAGCACACACAACCGACATGTCAGGCTCTGCGAGGCAATGGATTGTTTTCAGGAAATGGCTGTGAGTATGGTGATATTAGAAATGGATGTGACAGAGGAAATGAATGCAATTAAGACGCAGGCGAGTTTCGATTTAGTTGTTTGATATGTTGATTAGGAACCCATCGTTCTCAATCAAAACAGCAAGAGGCTGAAATCAGTGTTCGATGGGCCACTCGGTTTGTTCATCATTTTGTTACCACTAATGAAATGGAATTGATAATGAGCTGCTCTGTAGTTAGCGCAGTCATACGAAATTGAAAGATTAACATCATTACGCCATCAGCACCCACATGGCATCGGAAACTACTTGTTGACATGAAGAAAAAAAAAAAAAAGAAAAAATATATAAATAAGCCAGCTGAGCGAGCTAGGTTAATCTAAAATCGAAATAAACCGAAACAGCATGTCGAAGAACAGCATAGCTCCAGATTATATTCTAATCGAAATGGTCATTGAGAAATGTGGATACAGAGGCACACGGAAGCATGATATCTCAGATCAATTGACAGCGTTCTCGTCGTTTTGTTTGTTTGTTTGTTTTCGTAATAAATCAGATTTTTCAAATGCCACCACATGCGTAGAGAAAAGTTGCATTCATTAGGTTCCATGTCTATGCCGGCAATAATTATTTTTTCTTTTCCTTTAAAAAAAAAAAAAATCATTCAGGCCTATATGTATTTTTACATGTCATGATCGTTCATTGTATTTTGGACAAAAAGTTCAGTTAAATCAGATAGTTTGAGAGCTTTCTATTTCAACATAGTCCAGTATTTTAAAGAAATAGAGAGCTTTCTAATTCTACATACTTCATTGTGTCAGTTTTTATTATCTCAGGTTAGCTTGCAGCTGTTGATATTTTCATATAGTTGTTTTTGTGATTGAAGTGCCTTGCAAAATGTAGTCTAATTGGTATTGCTTGTGAGAGTGCATATGTGAAAGAAATTCATAATGCTGGAAATGAATAATGAAATCTGATGTACACTAGAAAATGAAACCTGACGCATACCAGCAATTTTTGTCAAGAAGTCTTCTCAGTTTTAAATTCACTTCTTATGAAATTTTGTTCAGTCACAGAAAGAGTTTTTGGTAAGTGTGTCACTTCTACTGTTATAGATTGAGAAATTGCTCTATATATCCATTGCAGAGCTTTAAAATATTATAGAAATTATTCAGTATCATATCATTAATGATTCAATATCATTAATATATGACTTGAATTCTTAAGAGGATATCATTATACATCATGATATAGTATTCCATTGTGCCATACCACAGATTATAATGTAACTCCCAGATGTTCCCTAAGACATCCTTCTGAATAAAGTAATAGCTGCTTGGAATTTTCACTTCATTTGAGAACTTGAGTAGCAAAATTTGATTTTATTGCTTTTTTTTTTTTTATCAATTTACTTCTGCTCACAGGAATATGTAATATTGATGTACAAGTGAAGTTTGCAAGGTGCTGCCTTGATGAAGGCTAAAAAATGGTGTGATGGAGATGTGGATGCATATAGTTTGCACAGTTGGAAAGCTGATCATCTCTTTTAAGTAAATGGAACAGAAAAATCAGGGATTTCAACATCCAGATAGAACTGTTCTAGGAGCATCCCAGTTGACATATCCCTCCATACCTGCCAGTTTAGCACAGCTTCCACAATCAGCCATCCTTCCTCTAAACACCATTCCTGGTATATTGCCAGTCTCAGTGCTGAATCATCCCTTATTGTCCTCCCTTCAACAGCAGCAGCAGCACAGATTACCAGTTCAAGAGCCAATGATTTTGCTGCCAGCATCTGCAGTACCTCCTCTTGTCACAGGAGAGGTTCCTACCCAGCTCTTTGATAGCAATAAAATTCAGCCACACACCTTTCAATACAGCCAACAGTTGCTGCTAAACAATTCTCAGATGCCATTACTGCTGAAATCATCATTACCTCACACCCAAATGGGTCCAATTCTACAGACACCACAAATGAGCCACTCTGTCATCATGCTACCTGTCAGTGGAAGCTCTGATAGGACTACCAATTTAGATAGTTCCTCCACGTCTACTTCAGGTGAAAAGCAACAAAAAGAGTGTGAAACTTCCAGTCAAGGTGATGGAGATATACTCTGTTTGAAGTTCTCAAAAGAGGAAGCAACTATCCATAAAAGTGGCTCAGTTGGAGTGAAAACTGAATCTACACCAAAGACCAAGAATAGTGCATCACCGACTTTACCTGTTCCAGGCACCCAGAAACACAAGCCTGAAACTGATAGTGATGATTCGATCAGCAGTGGTCCTTGTGCTGATCTCTCACAAATAATATCAAAGCTGCCTGCTGGTTGGCAAGTTGTTGGCATTACAGACTTAAATCAACCTAATCAAAGTTCCTCTTTATCTGTTTCCCCAGCCTCAAATATTCCTTTACTGTTGTCATCAGAAACCAGTCTCTCCATGCCAGAGGTGACTTCCAACCCCAGTCACAATTTGTTGACCACAGAAATCAAACTTCCTCATGATCAGCCAAGATTAGTCTCTGTTAATCTGAATTCATCGTCTTCTCCCGCTGTAACTGATACAGTTGTTAGTGAAAGCCCTGCTAATGGCTTGACTTGTTCTGTAAAAATGGACGATATTCCAAATGCTCACAACCTTACTATCAAGACAGAGTATGAAGATACCACTAAAAATGATGCCACAGAAACTCATTATTTTGAAAAGTGTATAAAAGTGGAAAGAGATGTACTAGGAAAATGCTCTGACCCAGAATTTAGCAACCAATTAGAAGAACTGAACAAAACAAAACAAACAGACTCCATCCAGCCGACAATCCATGCTATAGAGACATCTCAGGTTCCCAACAACAAAGACATACTGGAGAGTAACTGGACTATTGTTGGTGTCACTGCTCTACCTCAATTGCCCACAACAAACACTGCTACAGTTGCTCAGTCAGAAACAGCTTTATCTACTGGGCAGCTAAGCAACAGAGAAAATGACAGTGCAAACCTTTCCACTATTCTCAAGATACCTTTGCGACCACCTGCTGCTCCTCCTGAAGAAGCAGAGAATTTGAAAATCAATCACAAGATTACTTCAAAGAAAGTGGCTGAGATAATCCAAAATAACCATCAGATTCCTTTGAATTCTTCATCATCTGTATCAACAGAAGATTTGAAGTGGACAGTCGTAGGTGTTGTGGGATCCTCAGTAAACAGCCCTCCAATGAATGTTCCTGGGCTGTCACTTACTGCAGGTCAGTCATCGAAAACAACACTAGCCTCATCTCTCATGTCAGAACTGCCGTTGCCAAGAAAAGTGAAAGAGGAACTGAAGTCAACTCACATAAGCCCTGAAGTTCCACCACTCACTTGTGAGCCATCAACATCAGAAAAAGGTGGAAAAAAGAAAAGAAAAAGTGAGAAAAGGAGCAAGACAGCAGTAAGTATTAGTAAACTATCACCTAAAGATGAACCTGATAATGGAGATTCCAGTGACACAAGTACACAGCAGAATCAATGGAAAATTATCGGCCTGACTTCTCTGGGAGTCCCACAAGTCCCGGCAGTCCCTCTTGTCACACCCTCTCCGTTCAGTGCATTACCAGTACCATTTCTCATGACAGAAACATCTTCCACTGCAGCTCCAAGCCAAACAATCTCTGATGCATGTTCTACTGCAATAGCATCTCCATTTGCAGGCGCTCTGTCCATCATCTCCACCTCATCTTCTTCTTTTCCAGCTTTCACATTAGCTGGAAGTGTGGGCGGTACATCCTTGATTTCATCTGTGTCTTCACCGGCACCAACTAGCCTGCAGACGTTCCAGAGTCTCGTACCGCAACCGAATCTCTCTCACTTGATTCAGAATCAATTATCTTCCTACCATACTCCGGTCAACGTGCTGGCAATGAATGAACCAAATCAGTGGAATGTTGTAGGAGTCATATCAAACAATCAAATGTCGGTTCTAAATTTGTCCGCAAGTAACCCTTCAGTCTCTAGCCCATCTACTTTAGTCAGTAATCTTACAAGTTCTGATTCCAGCTCAGGAGGGAATGAATCGTCATCATTTGAAAAAACAAAGGCAATGTCTGTTGTTAATGAGTCTGGAATAGGTGGACGAAAAAATGCAAGTTCAAAGCAGTCGTTGGCATTTAAGCTTAAGTTGTCAGGACAGGAGAGTATGTTCACCAAATCAAAAAATTCTCATGGTAAACATGAAAACTCACGAATGAAGAAAAACACAGTGTCAAATCTATTGAGAATGAAGAGAATGCAGCAAAGAGCCCATCAGAAAGATGGAAGCTCAGAAGAAGGAGAAAAACTATGTGAGGATCCTGTAGATTTTTCCCACCCAGTTGAGGAAATACCCACAAAGAAGGCTAAAATACGATCGCTGCGTTCCTATGCAGGTAATCGAAAATTGTTTACCAAGACCCAACCTAGAGACGTTGAAGAAAAAATAAGTTTAAGAAGTGGAACTCAAATCCCTGTTCCTCATTATAAATCTGAGGAAAATGAATCTATGGGATCTGCAGCTATTTTGTTGGAGAAAGAAGAAGAGCAAGCAGCTGCAGATGTTTCAGAGCTACAAGAGAAAGAGGAGAAAGATGTGAAAGAGATAAGTAAAATTGATGTCCATTCTTCTGCACGAAGGAGAAAACTCAAAGTACCCAGGAAAATGGTTGCAGATATGGATTATCATCCATTTGATAGTTCCTCTGACAGTAATTAAAGAACTTGTGATTGCATTATTCATTTCTTTGCAATTCTCAAACCCCTTTTTTACTATGTGATTGAACACTGTGGAGAAAGTCAGCAATAATAACAAATATAATTTTATCTCTCTCTCTCTATATATATATATATATACACACAAATATGGAGAGTATATGGTATTTCAAATGTTTTTTTGATGTATGTTTTTATTAGCAAATATTGTATCTGTTGTGTAGTACATGTAATTTGTAATGATAGAGGACTAAGGTAGCCATAATGACTTACTTTATTTTATATGAAGTAGATGTCAATCTGTGTCAGTGAACAGTCAGTGTCTATAGCTAAATTTTGTTGTTTGTCATATCTTTATATCAAAATATTTGTATCTTTCACTGTCTCTTGGAACTAGATTTTTCTTTGCTTTGAAGTCATGTGTACTGTATGAAATTAGTTTTTTACATTATTTTTTGACAGCAAGAAGTACATGTCTCATTTTATTAATGTTGATACCTGCTGCAATCAAATACATGTTTATTCCTGCTGCTGCAATAAGAAACCTACCAAGCCTCAGCACTTTGTCTCATTAATCAGTCTGGATATAATTTTGTCCGCCTATTGAATACTCTGTACGTCATTAATTCTGGTATGAGGTAAATTCTTCTACACAAAGAGACTTCAGCACAAATGAACAAGACACATAATGTTATTATTGTTAAATTGTTGTTATTATGTGTAACTGATATGTAATAAAATTGGAAACTACATTTTTTGAGACAAGCATTAGACACAGATCATTGCATTGATTGATTAATTATGCAAATGGACATATTAATTTTGATGAGTGTTTTGAAGCAGCAGTTGAGCAATGACATTTCTTCAGATGTTCTCTGACTTGGAAGTTAATGCTAGCTGAATCTACATAATAAATAAAGAAATCACTTGGATTTGGTAATGAGGCATTTTGAGATCCGTGATTTGTGTATATGCTCTATGCATGCCAGGCAATTTTTGATGAATTGTGAGCATTCAGCCTTACCCACATAATAATTATAAATAAATACGTGCGTAAGTGATGTTCTCTCTGTCATGTGGCTGATCTCAAAATACCGCTACCTCAATTTTTGTTCAGTATTAGAATTGAAAATTCTCGTTCCTGATCGCATTGTTCCTTCCTGCTTTACGTTTTCAGCCTTAGTGTATTGAGTGGAGAGAAGCTGAAATTCCTGATGTATTGCAGGCAGTGTTGGTGTTCAGGTTATACATTGTTTGACAAAGTGTAAAGGAACTGTTTTTGAGTTTGCAGGTGTATAGTGGCTGTGCTGCAAACTGCAATATGCATGCACTCTACAGTGAGGTATTCTGAGGTTATTCACATGAATGAGTGATTGTCTCTCACACTGATTTGTGTACATGATCTGCACATGGCAGGCAACTTTTGGCAAATGCTGAGCATGCAGACAAGTTCACACTATATAAACAAATCCAGATATGTGATAATCCGGCCTCGGAAACTACATTTTTTGAGACAGAGCATTGGACACAGTTCATTGCATTGATTGGTTAATCACGCAAATGGACATATTAATTTTGGTGAGTGTTCTGAAGCAGCAATTGAACAATGATATTTCTTCAAACGTTCTCTGACGTGGGAGTTCATGCTGGGTGAATCTGCATAACAAATAGAAAAATCAGCTGGATTTAGTATTGAGGTATTTTGAGATCTGTGATTTATGCTCTATGTGAACATTCAGATTTACCCACACAATAATTATAAATACATACCTGCCTAAATGATGTTCTCTCTGTCATGTGACCAACCTCAAAATCCCTCATTCTAAGTACATTGACTTTTTACATGCATTTGTGTTACTATTATCAAACATTGACAAACCAAAGCATCATCTCACCATCCAACTTTGTTTGTACCAGCAGTGGCAAAAACTGCCATACCCAGATTGGGGTGCTTAGCCACTTCAGACAGAGCCACTTAATAGGACTGGAGTGACTACCCAAGGCACAGCAAGGAGTCTGCTATCAAAACGAACAATATACTTCATCTTGCTCTTACACATTTCCCAGCTAGCCATATCCATTGCAGATGCAACAGAATATTAATTGTGCACCTTGTGTGTTTTTAATATCAGTATCAGGGATGGATATGACTAGATATTCACTGTAAATGTCTTTGTTGTAACTATTCCCCCCCCCCCTCCCCCAACCCCTGTTTTGAAAAAAAAAAAAAAAGAAAGAAAGAAAAAAAAGGAAAATAAGATCTCACCATACCATTTATAGTTTTGACTGGTCACGGCCTAACATGAAAGTGTTGCCTGTTGAGCCAACTCATAATTTTATTACTTGTCTGAGAGAGAATAAGCTCTTAATGTAGATTGATGTATGATGTGGAAGATGACAAAACTGCTTCTTTCTTTACCAAGACGAAATAGACAAAAAAAAAATTAAGAATGTTCAATATATTTTGCATACATATATACATGTATATCACTTCACATATCCCTTAGTCTAGGTGACCGTTAGCGCACCAAGGATGATCGGGCAACCACTTTTCTCCATCCTTTTCTATCTTCTGCCTTTTGAAGGGCTTCACCCAACTTTAAACCTGTCCATTCCGTTATGTTGTCTTCCCATCTCTTTTTCTGTCTGCCTCTCCTTCTCCCTCCTTGTCCCTGTAGGATCGTCTTTGCAAGTCCTGTTGATCTTGTTACGTGCCCATACCATCTCAGTTTGCATTTTTTCACAGTTTATACATAGTTTTTATTTCCCTTTTTTCTCACATGAACTACACAGGCTTTCAAACTGATCTAGTCATTTATTGTTTCCATGTCAGCAAAGCCATCGAGGGACTTTTGTTTCTCTGTACCGGAATTCTATCATCACTGATTAATTGAGGGTTCCATAAAATGCTATGATTGCTTTAAAAATACATTTTCATTTTATATATGCATGCTTTACAGTGGGTGACAAAAAGTGTTCTTTACAGACACCAGCAATCAAGGGAATGCAGTAGAAAGACTTTATTTCTGTGGCATATTCTGATCTTTTTTTTTCAAGAGTTGAAGGTATCTAATACAAGTAGTTATCCCTTCCCTCCCCACACCCCCATCCCCACCCATTCATTACCCTCCTCATGATGTTCAATCTTAATTCATGAATAGTGATACATTAAGGAGGTATTTCAAGGCTGCTCACATAACTGTAGGATTGCCACTTACATAGGGTGACTTGTGTACATGTTCTGCGCATGGCAGACAACTCTTGATGAATGGTGAGCATTCAGGCATGTCCGCACCATACAAACAAAACCATGTGTATGCGATGATCCTCCAGTCATATGAGCAACCTCAAAATACCCCATTGCTTTAAAGTATAGCTCTAATAGAAAATTGGCATTTATGTCTGTTTTATGGAAGAACTGAATAAAATAGTTATATGATATGTGGGAATGGTGGAAATCATAAATATCATCCCTATTACATTGAGCTCAGATACAAATAAATTTACAAACAAATATAAATCAAAAGGTTCTCCTTGATTGATTCATGCTGTATAATGTTCAGATTTCCACCAGATACAGAAATGGATAACCTGTATATGTGAATGTATGTCTGATCTTTTATTTATTGTTTGTTTTGATGTTTTTAATAACAGTGAGCAAGAATTATAAGTCTATGTGAAATAAACAGAACTATAGATAAATTACTCAACTACAGAGAAACATTTGAAAATAAACTTTTACCCTTGTTTCATCATGCACATTTGGAGATGTCTTTGGATTGTCTGTCAGCATTTTATCATAGAATAGATAAATGAATCAGAAGGGTAAAAGTTTTGTAGCTTTGAAATAATTACATGTACATATAAAGCTGTAACATTTTTTAAGATTCATCATCTCTTGAAAGAGCAAAAATACTGTTTTATACTATAGAAGCCAGTCTGCTTAATGCTGCAGTCAGATTTGCAAGATGTATGCCAGTGCTCAAATAGCAACTCCACTCTCATTTTTTTCCAAACATAAATTTAGCAAGAAGGCAATTGAATAGCGTGTGTAGCCGGTACTCTTCACAAAAGAGCTACATGCTAGTTACAAAGCATAATGCACCACCCTCACCCATGTAGCATATACAGAGATATATTTGTACAAGCTAAATTTACACAAATTACTCTTTGTTGTGTTGGCATCTCGTTATCTCAGTTCACAAATGTTCTATCTCCACTTTCTAGAATCAGTGTTAAGTGTACCGATAGATTGTGCTCAACGTATACCATGGTTCCCTAATTTAGTTTGAGAATGTACTAGGGCCACACAAACCACACTTTTGTGTTTATGTTTATGTTTACATGATCTGCGATATTACATGTAGAATGAAAACTTGAAAGCAGGATTTCTCAAAATTACAAAAAGAGGAGATAGAACAAATGTGAACTGAGGTGATGATGTCGTTTGGAAAACCAACAATTAGAGAGTAAATTGCTCTTTCTTTTTTCCAAGTTGTCCATCCATTCACCAGCAGATCTGATAGGAGATTCAATCATCATCTTTTATTATGAAGCACAATGTAACAAGACATGTCTGGAAGAGAGAATCTATCTAAAGAGATCAGTCTCTTTGTATCTGTTCTTTTACAATGTTGTTACGAGGATTCACAAAGATTATCTAATCTTTAGTTCTACCATTTGTGATGTGCTAATTTTACACATATTTATCATGTTTAACTAGTTCTGTTGTGTATCAAAAAACAGTTTTATAAACAAGAGCTGACAACGTCTGGGATCTGCAGACTGCTTTAGAGATGTAATCCCCTATACATGTGTTTGGATTTTCTTTTTTTGTCAGTTACAGCAATGAATGATTGTATTGACTGACAAAACCATAAGTAACACCTGTCATACTAAATGCAAATTAATTTTTCTCCCTCTGACATTGGAAAATTTTACAGAATAGTGAAAATGGCCAGTATTCTATGATCTTTGCTTGTGCATTATACATGTACTATGATAATCAACAGGGAACAAATAGAGTGGTAGTCCTTCATGAAAATTCATGAAAACTCGTGATTGTATATAAGTAAATTGATTATATAGATTTGACTGAAATTGTTTCTTTCTATTCATATTTGTATTCCAAGAAAGCACAAATTTCAGTGATCAGTGGAATAAAAAATAATGGGTACAATATATACATATATGTGATATAACATATACAGGTGGCTGTAATAGACATGCATGATAGTATTTCTGATACTTTTTGTCAGCTTGGGACAAGCTGCCCTCCTCAAAGCATTGCAAATGTTCAGTCCCAATCTGGTGCTAGTTGCTAATTATTGAAGAAAAATTGACACATAAAACTTCTGTGCACATGCAGCGTATAGTACATGTATCTGATATTCTTTACATGCATTGTAAATGATCTGTGGAAATCATTTTGTAGAAATCTGAAACATTTGTATTTTCATGAGGGACTGTGTGTGTGTTATTTGAAATGGAAACAGTGATGTGGAGTAATGTCATTACCACATTAATTTTTTTTTTCTTTACTTCTTTTGAAACATGATAAAATTTTCCTTCTTTGTTTTGGATCAAATCAGTTTGATATACATGTAATTTGAGAGTGTTTCATTCATCATCTTTGTAGTCAGAGATCTCTAGCATTACTCATATAGTTTGTACACCTGCAGAAATCATTATTTTTTCTCACTGAAGCTGCTATGCATAGCTCAAAGAGGATGTGGTCCGTATGTATCATGTTTTGCTCAGGATGGTGCTTCTATTTTGACACATTATGATTATTATTATCTTATATTTTTGTTTTTATAATGATATCCCCATGATGTGTACATTTCATTTGAGATGCATTTTTCCAGATACATAACCGATTTTGGTAGTTACAAAACCCAAAGGGGCAATGCATAAATTGTTTGAAAAATCAATATGTGCTGCTGTTTGTATTGTTCCCCTGAATGCATTTTTATCTTTTGGTTTTCTTTTCCCAACTTCATTTCCTATATTTCCATTCAGATACTGATTGAAATCTTGCCTGAAATATGAAGCCTCAGCCCAGGGCACAAAGGATTTTAAATGAGACTGAAAATTTAGAGAAACCAAATGCAGATAAATTATTCAGGCACACAAGTGTTGTCTACTATCTTAACAGAGTTTCTAAAGGATTTTAGTTATGGAAGCTACATTTGTTACAATGAATTTCACACAATAAAAAGAAGTTCGCACTATGTGTGGTAAAAAGCTCACATGCAGGACTTATCATTATTCAGCTATTGTTCAGAATTACGTTATAGAGTGATGAATAGAGTAGTTTTCACCTGACTTCTAGACTCCTGAGCCCTCTTAACCCTTTGTGACCCAGGGATAGTTTTTATTCCAATAAAGTGTCAGTGGTTGTTAATTTTTTTTCTCAAATAAATGTCAGTCTGCCCACATTTTTTTTCCCAAGAATATTCTTGAAATCTTGAAAATCTGCCTCGTGTGAGCCCTCCCATCTTTTCATTTGACTTAATTAAACAGCATAAGTTAACTTTTCTCATTCTTTTCTGTGTTTGGTACTCTGACCTTTCTAGTGGTCAGCCACTGAGTGTGGGGCAAAAGGGCTCGTCAACACTCGCTTAGTACTCAACTCTTTGTAGGCACAAATTCGGGGTTTATTTTTGGTTTAGATTTACTTTCATTTAGGTGACAAAAGGTGACAAATTTACCATCTAAAATTGAAGCTGAGCCTGTTTCACTTGTCGTAGTCTTATGTATACATGTATGTCAGCCAGAAACTTTGGAACAATGCTGTTCTAAGGTATTATATGGTTTTTCTTATGGTGATCTTAAAGCAATCCATTGAGAGTGATCGTGTATATATACATTTACATCGTCAGTAGCATATGTGGTAAGAAATAGTGTATTGCTTTTGTGGATAGTTTCTTGTAACTGGTGATGTTTTTCTTTCAGTCGCTCTAAAGTTTTGAATTGAGTTGTTTTGTTCCCTCCTTGAATGCAGATCTAATGTACAGAATTATTCTAAATCTATATCTTTCAGCGTTCTGTGGTATTTGATGTTTTTTTATTCTCAATAGGAACAGATGGCTTGTAAACAATCTCTCAACTTCTTTCATTGTCATGCTTAAATAACATTAAATGTACTGTAATGTAATACTCTGTTTATCAGTCAAGTTGTTTTAAAGGATAGGTTTTTGTTTGTTGTAGATGTATGAGAAATGTATAATCATATGTATGACACCTGTGATGATCATTCATCTTTTGAAGATTGCAAAATTGAGAATAGATAACTAAAAGGGTCAAACCTAGCACTAATGAATAACAACAAAAAATAAAGGCAATCAAGACCATCATTTTATTTTACATTATTTTCAAAATATAACATCAAATATCAGAAACAATGAATGTCCAGAATTTTCATCAATATCATTATATATATATATATATATATATATAACATAACATAGAAGTCATCTTTTGTCATAATATTACAATGGTAGAACCTGAAACGCTGATGGAACCAATTGCACCCATTCCCTTGACTTAATTCACCAACTCTTTGTTAAAAAATATATTCCAAGCTGGGCTACCTGGCTCAGGTTGTGAGAATGAAAACATGTCCATCAAAATAAATGTTTATTATTACACATGATCAATCAAACAATAACTTTCCGATTTCACATCCATATTCTACCTCTGAAATCTATTACATTTACCATTTTATCTATTTCTAAAATTCAAATAGCATCCCTTTTATTCACAGCAGGACTAGAGCATGTCTCAAATTACAAACATATACCAATTTAGCTTATTTATATACAACAATCTTGATGGCCCTGTGGAGAAATGAAATGGTAACATATCCTGAATCACACATTCACCTGCTGATAAAATTCAAGTCTGACGATTATGATTTCCCTGCAAAAATATTGCATTACCTCAGTCATGAAGTTCTAACTTGACTATTTAAATGTAGGGCATGGGGAAGAGGGTAACAGGCTATATATCTTTTTTTTTTTCATACTGAAATTGACAGCTGAACAAAGAAATCAGCAATCAACTGAGGATGTTGACCTGTAATACAACAGGAAAATGCTTTAATTCTGTTCATCAATCAATATTCACATTTTGATGGGATATATTGATCATCAAGGACTAAACAACTGGGTGTCACAATGAAAAGAATTCTATTCCAGTCTGACTGAAGTTCAAGATAAAAGGTCGGTTGGTCCTGAGATAAAGTCAGTTCTTCAGCCTCAGACCAAAGACTAAAAATGACTTACAATAAAAAAATAATTTGTCACTACTGTATTTTCAGAAGTATCTTGGCAACAACAATTTACACAGAAATATACAAACAAATAGACATCCCCTTTCCTTTACACAATGATTTTAAGGGAAAAAGAGGGGGAAGGAGGTGAAGGTGAGATGGAGTTCATATATTTAAGGGGAAGGGTGGATCCTGAGAGTGATTTTTTGAATGGTTGAACTTACGACTTTTTAATTACAAATATCTTGTCATCTTTTACTTAAGATAGAACAAAGATTGTTTCATCAATGGAAAGGGAAATGAATAACATTTACAGTGACACCAATAATTGCAAATGCCAAAAACTTGACGAGCGCCTTATGTAATCTTGTGTCTCATATTATTTTTTATATAGAGCTATTTTATTACTGTGTGAAATTCCAAACTATTACATTGATTATTCTAAAAGCCTTGGGATTTTGAAAATAGCTAATTTTTGAGGGACGAAATCCAAGATAGTGGCATTGTGATGGCAGTTGGATGCAAATAATTTTTTTTTCCACACTCTTCCTCTAATTTGATCATGCTGAATTAGAATTTGAAGGTTAAAGCAGTGGGGGTGACCGGCTGTTGCAACTGCAGTTAGAGAGAAAATGGCCAATCAAGTTTGTTAATCCTTGTTATCCTCATTTAGTTCATGTTTCTAAATTACAGATTTTGCACTTTTACTCAAGATATTTCAGCAAAGCTAACTCTGAAAGAATTTTGCATTAAAAATTCACTTGCTGCCAAAAAATTGTGATTTCTGTGGTCCCCCCAGTTTGGCAAGTGCCTGATTTTATCGTGCTGCGTCTCACGTGCATTTGATTTTTTATTATACGCCATACAATGTTTGTCATAAATTTTTGAAATATGTTAGTTGACGGATCTGTATATTTCTCAATTTTCGGCTAAATATCCAATTTTCCTCCAAACCATGAACAAAATTTACAAAAAGGATGCAAATTATTGAAACACATTCTTTGAAGAATACATATTCAAAATTTAAAATCAGCTGGTTCAGAGATAAAAAAGTCTAAGGGAAAAATGGGAAAAAACCCGTACATTTTGATAAAATCACAATTGAATTTTTAAAATCTTTCCATGCAGTCTCTTGGTGATGCCGTGTTGGTGCTGTTTTCAAGCACAAGGTAGATGTTTCTGATCTCAACTGGTATTTTTCTCATGTCAAAAGAGGTCAAAGTGTCTTAAAATAACAAAAACCCAGTTTTGATATTTTGATCATAAAACCCCATTTTCAGGATCCGCACCCCACCCTCAAACATTATTTATTATTATGTTCTAAATAATCCAGACCATTTTTTTTTCAAATTATTGATAAATTTGTTTATGCATTTTTTTTATAGTGTCATTTGTTCAATTCAATCTTGCTTCAATTGGGTCTTTATTTCAACAACCAGTGCTGTTATCTAATGGAACAAAAAAGGAGGTACCAGTATGGAAGAACAATTTTGTACAGATGGGACTATCTTCTTGTGGGCAGTAAAGAAAAAGAAAGATTATTTGTCAAACTACAAATCACGTCATCTTTTTCATGTTTGTCTGTTTGTTTGCTGTTTTTTGTCAAGCAACAGAAAAAACTCTCTCATTACTCATTAACAATTCAGAGAACACCTGATTAGCACTCTGGTAAAATAAGAAGGTCAAAGGAATTAGGAAAATGTGTCATTAACTGAAGAAACCAAGAGAAGCAATTTACACACACCAAAAAATTAAATGTCTGATATGACACGCCAATCTATGCATGTAAACAAGTTTTTAAAAAAAAAATACATCCATGGGAAAAAAAAAAAGGTGGTGAATGATCAATTCCATTTGAGTTGTAAAATTTTATGATCAAACAGTAACAATTATAGAACGAAACGTTAAGTCAGGAAGAAAAAAAGAAAACATATTGTGAAAACACAACCCACTGAAAAGAATTTGTAACATTATGAAACACCCACTACAGACTTTGTGATGATGGAGGAAAATGACTGACAGGAGTTTTTTGATATTTGCACATTTCTCACGATCAGTACAAGAGTTATTTGCTCAAGTTCTCACACCATAAAACAAAAACATCACAGGAACTCACTAAAGAAAACAGAATGTTCATATCAGTACTGTCAGGCTCACTTATTTCTTTGGTTAAAAATGCCAAGGCTGTATAACAGCTTATTTTTATTTTATGATATGCTTTTTCATTTTTCCACTTGTATGAGAGGAGAGCAAACAGTATTCACTTTATCACCTTATGCAGTCACTGACCCTAGCTTCTTGTGCTTCACAGAGATGCCGTTGCAAATAAATAAAAATGTACTGAGCCAAAGTCACCTGCGGCATCACCTCATTTGCAATCACATATCCTATAAATCAAAAACAAGAAAAAAAAGTATGGCCACAAAACAAACAAGAACAAAAGTAAAAATTGATACACATTAATTTAAATCACGTTCCCATCAATGATCTGTTGTGTCCCTGCCAATTACTGAAAATTACGGTCAGAACCATTTATAACACGATTGCCTGTAACAGGAAATCACTTACATGTAACAGGAGTGTCGCTGATCCCCATGTCCACTCCTACTTTGGCTTTAGCAAAATATTATCTCGTATAGCAGTAGTTGATGACAGTTGAATCACTTATAATAGGATACCTGTACTACTAGCTATTCACTACATAGTACACCTGTATACCCAGCCGTACACTGAAACTGCACGAGATGCATGTGGGTCAAGTACACTACGGGTATGACTGCTACTTTTCTATTGGTCCCAGCAATCCTATTTTATCAGGTTTCCACTGCGCATTTTTGGCCATCTCTGTCTGACAACAACAAATCACCAGCTTCTATCACTAATATTGGATTACTGACATCTGTAAAGACCAGTCTCAAATGGTACTTATTAATTGCTGTGCTATAGCAAAATACTTCTGTTCCATGGATGTGTTCAATGCCATTGTGCTCCTGAGATTTCAAACATTTATACACATATATATTGAAACATCAACAACACAACAACAACAACAACCACAACCACAATGAGGATCATGTAACAAGGTTTATGAATGATTCCCATCTAATGTGACATTTCACATCCCGAATTGGCAGAATAAATGAGCAGGACTAAAGAAAACTGACCAGCAATAACCAGAGCAAAAACACTAATGTACAAAATGAAGAGAGAGTTAAGAATTAAGCAATGTTGTAGAAATATGCTACAACATTGGAACAGTGCCCTTAAGGACAACATATAAATAAACATTCGACCCAGACATACCATCAACGGGGGATAACAAACAAACATTGAGGATTTAGAGTTCCCATAGATGTGTCTAAAGGAAAAAGAAAAAAAAAACTCACAGCAGGGGTGACAAAATGTTAAGTGCAAATTAACAGATAAACAAAGAAAACAAAAAATAAACAAAAAACATTCATCAAGAACCAGTTAATTAAACGTGGTTATGTTGGCCAGTATTCTCTTCATCATTTGACTAAAGCTGATGTTGAAAAATAATGGTATTTCAAAATTAGTTGGAGGAAACAAAAAAACCCAACCTTTTCAGGGTTCATCCATACATGAATCATACAAATAAATGGCCTCAAAACTATTACAAAGACAAAAAGAATAAAAATTACATTTGCATGCTCCTCGTGTTATGGCTCCTTGATCACTATGCACGCAGGCCACAAGCAGATGACAGATTAAGTAAGTAAGAAAAGCCAGTGAAATGCATGGTCACAGAAAGCAATGTGCCTTGTAGATCACATAATCAAAAGCCGTCAATATCAAGCAATGAAAAATCTGAGTATTGACCAAAAAGGGAAAAAAGCAATGACATTCACTGACAATGTTGCCTTACAATAGGGATAATATTTATATCAGTATCAGAGCATAATCTCTGCCCAGCCAGTGCTTGCAAAAGGGATGTGTAAAATGTTTCTTTCCCAGTTATGGGGATACACACTTAGCTGAAATAAAAGATTTTATTATGTAATCATTCCTCCAGAAAGATGCTGCTATCTTTCTCCAACCCTGGTAATTTGTTGTGGGTAAAACATTTTGTTTTTCAAACCACATTCTGCAGTTTAAGTAAGATTCGCATTTGTCCCAACCCTATGTCCCTTGACAGATTTTTGTTTGTTTGTTTGCTTGATAATGAGGGACAATCTGGCACATATGGAACATTAGAATACACTAAGGATTTTCATTACCCACACACTCTGTGCACAACAGACTCAATCACTGTTATTCTTTGATATCATAATGTCATGTTCTAAGGAGTGATCACTACTTTGCTCAAGCAGCCCTTGGTGACAGGCACATATCAGATAGGCTACATGTAATAAATATGTGTCAATATTTTGGTCATTTGTGACAGTATCTCATTTCTATGCTCCTGGAACAACTTCATACAGTATCTCATTTTCTATGCTCCTGGAATAACTTCACAGAATACTGTGATCAGCTGATGATTGATGCAAATTCAAGAGACCTATGCACAATCTGCCGTATCTGAAATACAATAACAAAATCTTCCTAGATATTCAAAAATTACCAAATAGGCTTTTCACAGAATACCATGGACGCAATACGTATATGTTAACATTATTTCACATCTAATAAATGGTGCCAAACCTTCCTGTTGTGTTCCAAATATGTATACTACAGACAAGAAACCATGGGCATGGCATCTCACAATAAATATACATTTACAACATATGCTGCACAATGAGGTGAAATGATTAGGGAGCTTAGTTGAGAACATCCGATTTTGCTGATCTTGATGTCACATGAGTTACCATGCACTGTGAATATCTCGGCAATAATGAAGTACATACATTAACCAGTAATTCCATATATAAACATCTGACATCTGATTCATTTCACCTGACTGTTTGACATAGTTTCTGGTGTTAATGATTGTGGACATATATTCTGATATTACTGATTGCTGACATAAGTTCTGGTATTACTGAGGGCATGACATGGGCTCTGGGATTACTGACCCTCTTTGTATTTAAAGAAATTTGAGTGTGGCCAACAAAATAAAACAGTGTCAGCATTAAAGGCTTAGGCATCTGCAGCTGCAGTTTCAGGCGCTGGTTCGCTTTCTTCTTGCTTTTCTTCATTTTCCTCCTGTTGGTCTTCCGGTTGGTCTACAGATGGGTCAGGGAGAGAATCTTCCTCCATGGCCATGGATGCCGGAGCCTCAGATGCCAGCTCCGCCCGGCTCATTTCTCCCGAGAGGGAGGTGTTGGAATTGGAATTCTCGTCATCCCTGTTCATCATGCCTAGGCTGATCCCATCCTCAGGCCTAGAGTTCTGTTCCAGCAGGGGGTTCATTTTCATAGGCGGTGGCTCCCGCGGGTGAGGTTCAAAGTTGATTTCCAGGGCTCTCTCTCCTCTCTCTGCCTGATACTGCTGGTGCAGGCTCATGATGAGTTCATGAATGTATTGCCTTTTGTTGTGCACCACTTCCTCTGGGAACCAGCTCTGCAAACCTTTCATCGGTACTTGGAAATCTGCTATCGGGTCCTGAAAGGGGGAGGGGGGGGGGGTGGAAATAAAATTCACCCATTACAAAATACTTTCTGGACAACAGTATTCAGTAATTTAGAAAAGAAAAAACAAAAGCAAAAAATACAGAAAAAAAAAGATTTAAATAAAAGCAAAACACACACACACACACAAAAAAAACACCATAAAAACAAGTTACATCTCAAAGAGGCTTCCTCCATTTTTGCCCATCAGAAATGTTTCAGAAGTGGTTTATCATAACACCATCAATGTAATAACAACACAATTCCAGATCTGAACAATTTCCCACAAAACGTTTGCATGCTAAGTAGGTCTAAATCTACATCTACATTTAATCTGGACTGGTGATCATGTGCATTTCCAATTCTTTGTATCGATCTCATCAACACTGAATTTTTTCCTGCATGTTCTTCTATATGCTCCCTCCCTTGGATTATGCGTGAATTTTGGCTAAAGCTTAGATCTAACCCTCAATGTGCAGAGGCATAAAGATTTAGCAGTTGAGATCCATCCACAAAACAATAAAAAAAAAATGTAGCAAAGAATTATTCATTTTAAGGCCATTATTACTCTAAAATAAAATAATTCACCTCAAAAAAGCTCTCCACATACTGCAAGAGATACACCCCACAGTCACTGTAGTTGCTCTGTTGTGGAACCTTAGGGCTTGAGCCACGCAAGATTTTAGCAATCTGACGCTGCTCTGACTTTTTTGCATTCCATTCACACTGCAAATATCTGTTCAAGGAGGGAAGTGAAAGCAACATTAGAATCAATTACAACTTTATGGGGCATAGTTCAATTTTTTATCCTCCCTCAAATCCATGGGACTTTTTTTCAGAAATTAAGCAAATGACAGGTGATTATCTTCCATCAGTCAAATATATGAGTTCTGCTTGCCATATGTCTTCAATAATGGGGAATGGGCTAGTTATAGTGGGATATTATATCAGTATCTAACGTGTGACAATCTGATCTGCAAATATCTCATATGTATATGAGAATCATCAACAACAACAACAACTTGCCATCACCCTAAAAGTAGCAAACATAACAAAATGAATGTGGTAATATGGCACATGTAGAAAATCTACTTTGGCAAATTTAACACCAAATGCCAAAGCTACAAAACATGTACACTGCTTTTATTTGTGGTGACATTGTATCTTTATCAAACTGTTTGGGGGTGGGGTCCTGAAATATGGATTTCGCTAAAAAAAAATGTGATTTTTTTTTTTTTGTCTTAAAAGTCCTGCCTTTCCTGAGTATAAAAATGGTATCAAAATGTGGATATGCCCATTCTAACATGTTTGACTCACGGTCATTCAATGGTAGGCCTGGCCTTTTGTCAACCAGGATTTGACTTCCTCAGACAGCTACATGCAGTAATGGCTCATCACTATTTCATTATATATAGGCAAAGAGTGCATAAAACACTTGATCATGACCTCTTCTAGCAATATCATGAGCCCCAGTGCCAGGGATGGATACTGGATGACCACTCTGAGGCAAAAACAACTGCTGATCACGCAGATTATCAGTGAAAACTTTCACCAGGCATTCTAAAATGAACTTCCACATCCTATAAATAGTGAAATTTCCTTTTTTCTGCTGCTTCAGAGCTCGGTTGTGGACTATATGCCATAGTTAAGGTCAAGGCCCTCTTGGTTTGGACAGAATAAGATATGGGAGGCACATATAGGCCCTCAAGAACCCAGAAGAGACTCTATGGCAGACCTTATAATGATAGGGGATAGGGAGCAAAGTTTGAGAAAAGATATGCCCAGAAAGCCAGAAAATGGTATCAAAAGACTCATAGGGAGAGGGCTAGTGTATAAAAAAGGATTGTTCTGAGGCTGAAAACCAAACAAAAAAACACTTAATGTCAATTTTTCGCTGAAAAAAAATTTAAATGCATTTATCTCAAAATCCCGTTTTTGGACACTGTTTTACTATCTCCTTTTTTATTTCTGAATCGATTCTAAACAAATTTGGCATACATCATTTTCACAACAAGACCAATAAAAATGACATATGCGCAGGTCATTCGGTTTGTATGTTTTAGAGAAAAATAAGTTTATAGTATGAAAAAAAAACGAAATTTGAAATTTCATCACGTCATTTTCAAAAACTTCTAGAAAATTTCCTTGCCCATACAAAGAGCTGAAAATAGGTAACTTTCTAAATATTATGCCAAACAGCATGTTCACAAAGTTCCATCAAGTCCCGTTGAAATTAGGCGGAAGACATAGATTTTAAAGTTAGTCATTTTCGAGATGCCAAAATCCAAGATGAAGGCATTGTCATGGCAACTATTCGAAAAAGTCATTTCTGTTTTTCTTGTTTCAGTTTAAATTGAACAAGAAGATTAACAGACTATGCAGTTGTAAAGGAAAAGAGGACTTACTCCCTAAGCATTCGCACATTTGGATTCCTGCTGGGTCCTGCCAGAGAATCAAACATCAAAATACACGGCCTGAAAGGAGAAATGGGTGACAATTTAGACCACAAAGAAGAAATGGATGACAATTTAGACCAAAAAGAGGAAATGGATGACAATTTAGGCCAGACTAACACATCTGTACTTCTCACACAATAATCAACTATATTCAGATTAGTTTTATCAATTCTGGTGTTAAAATGTGATGAGTTCATACTCTGGAGAAACCCAATGGACTGTGAGTACTCATTTTCTCAAAAGTAGTTTTGGGTACTTCTTCTCATTTCAAAAATTCATATAAAATCAGGAAAATACCTTAAAAAATCAAAAGAATGCATCGCAGATATCAGTCTTTAATTATATACATTTAATTCAAAATTGAAAAATAAAATTGGCATCATCTGACAGGTTTCTCTAGAATGCAACGCATATATAGTATCTGCACAGCACACTATATACATGGAATCTATATAGTACACCACAGACATGGTACCTACGTAATGAGCTACATACATGGTATCTGACAACAAGAATTGGAGGGTCAAATACTAAAGTGTTCAACCTAAGAATAAAAACTGACAGTACTTGAACCACTGGAAATATATGACCTTTTTTTTCTCAAAAGTACAATCACATAATATTCAAGATGGAGGCATTAATTACATGTTTTAATTCCACAGATTAGAAAAGGAGTTCAATCTAAATGACGATGCCCTGAGTGATACAGTTCTTAAACATGAAGACACATAATGGCATTGTGGAAAATAAGGGATAATAAAGTATCATGTAACATCATATACTAGAAATTGTATGAGTACAACACTTTGTCTACATTTCATCCATGTATATAAAACAATTGAGCTGTTGCTATGCCATAAAAGCTCTGAGATTTTGAAATACAAAAAAAAAAAAAAAAATGCAAGAAATGAACAGTAAGCAATGCTCACAATAACTATTCTTTGTGTTTGTCACTTATAGAAGACACTTCAATATCTATATCGGACAAATACGCTTCCATAATGTCCCCCACAGCAATTGATTCAAACATGTCAAATATGCTATAATCCTCATCATTTTGGCAGCGGAGAGAAAGTGAGGAAAAAAAAAAGCAAGGCACAAAAAAAAAAAAAAAAGTGACAAACTCACTGTTTCTTGTCCAGACAGAGAGAGAGAGAGAGGGAGAGAGAGGGAAAGAGAGAGAGAAGGAGAGAGAGAAGGAGAGAGAGAAAGAAAGATAAGTCAAAAAAAAAAAGTGACAAACTCACTATTTCTTGCCCAGAGAGAGAGAGCGAAAATGCAAAGCAAAAAAAAAAAAAAAAAAATGTGACAAACTCACTGCTTCTTGCCCAGACAGTATTTTCCGTCATCATTCTCCAGGCACTTCTTGGAATCTAGTTGTTGTCCCAGGATTGTCTGAAATTACAAATTTACACAATGGTTAAATAAAAGCATTCCCCAACATTCTCTCCTTATGAATCTCTTTTCTTATTTCTTGAACTAGAGTACATTTAATTCCACCCTGAAATAAAGTATTAAAGAAAAAGCTTCAACTGTATGCTAACTATTGATGTATATTTATGCATATGAAACAAGATGATTCCTCTTACACTAAAGTCACTATCTGAAGCACAACACGATGAAATCAGGTGCTCGTCAAACTGAAGGGAAAGGAGAAAACACGTGTTTTTCAACAGTGAATGAATTTTTAACACAGAACCCTTCCATATCAAACTAAAAATACATTTCAGACTTAAATTTGTTGAAACAGACTGAGTAAGAGCCCAATAATTGAATTTCGTGGCATGGTCTAATAAGGATTAACAGAAGTGATCGGCCATTTTCTCAATAACTTCAGCTGTAGCAAAACGTCGCCCCCATCGTCTTCAACTGCCAATATCTTAATATCTACTTAAGGTAGAACAAAAAATGTTTCACACACAGAAAGGAAATGAATAACTTTCATAGTGGAACCAATAACTCCATAAGCTCAAAATTTGACAAGTCTGATTTCATCGTATCACATCTCATTTTATGTCAAAAAGCCTCTTAATATCCACCCATGGTTAAAGAACTACATCAGATACCACATTCAGTATTGTCAAGTTTCTTTTTATTAACATTTTCCTTTTGTTGAACTGACAGCAAATAAAGACTTAGGACTTTGTTGGCCTTAAACAAAAAAATAATCACAATATCAATCCTCAAACTGTCCTGGACTCTCAACTATTCACAGTCCTGGATTAGTCCATATTTTCTTATGCAAACACATTCAACATCATCTCAGACCCTCGAGAGTACATGAATTCTGGATGCTTCTGAGATCTGATTAAGGCAACTCCCCCCTCCCCACCATTTCACCATGCATTTTCAGATCTGAATTTCACACCTTTAGTTTTCTGGGCTTTTCATGGCTCTGCAGCATCCAGAGCTTTCCATATTTGTTCAAGCTTCAGAATAAGAAGTTCAAGGTAACTCACCCTTGGACCTGGTTCTTGGCTGGTGGTTTCCTCACTTGGGCCATTCTCTTCCCCTGCCTGTGAGGCAAACAGTGCACATTTATCTCTCATGTAAAATTTCAATCTCAAACATTTCATTTTTTCCCTGCCTAAACAATATTAAAAACACTTGGGGTATTTTCTCTTGCAAAATTTTCTTTAAAAAAATAAAAATTCTGTCCAGATTAAAGAGTCTTCCCTGTTTAGCACTCAGTTATTCAGTGAAATGTCACGGCTTGCACTGAAACATCCCCAAAATGGGTATATCTCATTTGTTTGTATGTTAAAATAATTTTAATTTCTACCCTTTTAAATATATTGTACTGATGATATGGGAGAGCATATTTGTTGGTTGAGATACCTAACATTTGACAAGAATTCATATGGACAGATGATAAATTCTGAAAGTTCCTCCTACTTCAGTTTGACAACACTGGTCATAATTAATGAAGGTCTTATACTAGCTGCTGAGAGACATAGTTTTAACTAGATAGCTGATAGGCCATTTAATTAGTTTGAATGAAGGTCCTGTAGAAGTGACCATTATAACTAATTCTGTCGCTGGGTAACTAATATCATATTATCACTTTGGCTAGGATGTTAATTATAATTTTACACCTAGAAATATGCTGGGGCTGATAAGGCCAAAGATTCCCTCATTTTAATTTATATGACAATTGCTTTGCAGATAATGTACATGTAATAAATTGACAAAATATTGGCTTTATATTATCACTAGGTTTAAACTGTCAATCCTTGAGCATAAATAAGTGCCCTATAGAATGAAAACTGAACTATAGTAGTAATCTAAAAATAATTTTGTGGTAATTGGTATCTTCTGGGCACTTTATTCAGGACTGTGTAGCTAACGTTATATTGATTAGAAAGGCACTGAACTGATACAAAATATGTGACCTTCCAGTTCGAACTGAGTCGTAAGATGCAGATCGCTATTTCGAGATACAGACCAGAATAGGTTCACAGGTAGAGGTTGGTCGAATTGGAGTTGCATCATGTTTTGTGTTCATTATTCTTCATACAGAACAAATATCATAATAAATTCTGTCTTTCCATTTTTTGTGTGAATTATTTTAACAAATGGTAATGAGTGACGAAGGAGTTTTGCTGATTTTTGATGATTTATTTCAATTATTAGTTACTTTCATTGCAACTGGTCATGCTAACATATTCCAAAGATCTTTCCCTGCCCTAGAAGTCCTAAATAAGAATAGAAATAACTTAAATCTATACTTTAGTCGGCTGATATCTTGAGAAAATGACGTGTTCTTGATCAAAATGTAAAACTATTTATCATATGCTAATTTGTCTCCACAGCTGAGTCCAGTAATCTGATACGCTGATGTGATCACGTGACAGCAAAGAGATGCTACTGTTACTCACTGCTGCACTTACATGCAATCGGCTGATTTTACTATGGAATGTGATTGTTTCCTCTTCTTGTCCTATTTTTGTTATGTGTATCCCATTAGTATACGGAGATCGAACAATAACGGAGAACTATTAGGTCTCTGAATTTTGTACAATGATTTTTTTCCTGAACTGTGTTCATCTATATTATACAGGGATAGTATGGCTGGGATGGCCACCCTGGTCCGTCTAGCATAGATCTAGACCTACCGTCACTACCGAAGAAGATCGCAAAGGTAAACAAGAGGATGCTGATGACAGAAAGCAGATTATCACAGATGGTGAACAGTTCATCACATATGAGAAATGGGAAGAAAATGGGCAAAAATAGAAAGGTTTTGCTGTGAGTGAAGAAATGTGGCTGGACAGGGCTTGGAACATAAACGTTAGAATTCAAAATTAATCAAGCTAGGCTAATTCAAAGTGGAATATATATAACATTATGCCCAAGACTATTTTAGAAGTGCCCATGTATGATTGTACTATTATTATTAAAGGCTGAAATGTTTTTGGAATGTCATGCACGGCAAATTGTGCTTTCTACATATGAATTTTATTGCACTTTCAGTTTTGTACCATATAATACTATAATCTTTCTTGCGCAGAATTGAACTTGTTGAACTTTTCTCTGCTGTTTGATAAGTTAATATTCTTGATTTATGGCAAGTTTCATGCAGTTCGAATAATTTTAACGATATGGTTGCTAGGCAAATGTGTGACTGAACTTCTGTGAGCATTTTCTTGACTGATTTGAGGATGCGCGAGTTTATCGAGCCACAACTTTTTAAATATTCCATCAATTGGCATAATTTTTGTTTCTATATCATCCTTAAAATATGCACTTTTAAGACATGCATATAACAAATTCCAAAATTTCCGTCTTATGACTCTTTTTGGGCTGGAAAAAAAAAAGCCAATCTAAGTTTCCTAAATAATGATGACTGGCAGATGACAGGCACAGCAGTTACTTACTGGGGCATCACTTGGTGATTCATCCTCTATTTCTGATTTATGATGATTACTGGGAATGAAGGGCACCTCTTCTGGACCAGCCAGCCCAGGAAAACATATCACAGCAAGGTACCAATGAGAACTGCGAAATGAAGTTTAGACAAGAGGTATAAGATTACACAGGATAAAGTTTACTTGTTCTCAGAGAGAAATTCCAAACATAATTGACAGGGCATAATATGTATATATGGACTCAAAAACTGCTGAACGGATCCAAATGAAATTTGGCACACAACATTATTGAATAGGGATCTGTGTTTCTATGTACATAAACCTGAAAAAAGCGTATTATCTTTGACACTATTCTAAAAATGCGATAATAATTGAATAACAAACTCAAGAGGCTGCTTTATTTGAATCGTACGTTCGATAGTATGATGTGTTCAAAACATTCAGTTTAATCAACCAAAATGTGTCAACCATGTGGTGTGCATGCTTAACATATAAAGTCGCAGGGCTATATTTAAAAATCTCCCACGGAGATCTTGGGTTCTCCTCTAGTATATATATATATAACAGGACATACATTCACATAAGAGATGTGACATAATGATATCAGGTGCTCGTCAAACTGAGGCGATTGGAGAAATCACATGTTTTTCGACAGCGAATAAATTTTTAACACAATTTTTTTCTTGCATAGAACTCTTCTATATCAATCTAAAAATGCATTTCAGAATTAAACTTGTTGAAATAGATCGAGTAAAAGCAAAAAAATTTGTAATTTAGAAGCATGGCCTAATAAGGATTAATAAAGATTAACAAAAGTGATCGACCATTTTCTCACTGAATTCAGCTGCAGCAAACAGGTTACCCCCATCGTCTTTAACAGCCAATATTGCAACTTCTGCTTAGGGTAGAACAAAACTTTTTTCACACAGAGAAAGGGAAACGAACAATCTTTACAGTGATTTAATAACACCAAATGCTCAAAATTTGACGAGAGCCTGATTTCATCACGTCTCATATACATGTACACAGACTTCTTAAATAATACCAGAACAAAATAAACTCAAGAAAACTGTTACAGCATGATAAGCTTATGATTGACGGCAGAAATGGAGTTCTCTTTACTTACTTTTTTATTAAGTAAATCTCACCTAATTTAAAATTAGTATTTGAATATAACAAATGGGTGCACAGATTCAAATAAAGCAAGAATTTGCAGAAGACATACCACATAATTATGCAAACTCTCAAATTATTCTCTTCTCTCTCCTTGCTCATTTCAAGAATGTCTGAACTGATTAATTTTGTTACTGATGTGCTAGCTAAATTGGTCAAAGCATCCTTCACAAAGTATCACTAACATTCATGCTAAAACCACAGGCACACAAAAATTATGTAGGCTTACATCTATGTTATACTCTATTTTGTCATGATTCGCAAACCCCATGACCCTGATGCGACTTGTGCATCGCAGTGCCTTACTTCACTAGATACCAAGTGCACACTCTATGTCGTTTTGGATGTTGATGTCATAGTATATGGTGCAACTTGATTGTTAACTGACCAGTGTGATTCATACTTTGACATCATGTGCCTTAGACATCATTCTAAAGATGGCAGCCCCCATGAATGTAGTGTGTTGATTGTTTGAGTTAGAATTTTTATCTGACACGGAGTGCACCTCAACCATCAACCTCTTGTGATTCTGACATATGCCAGCATTTGCTTACTGCTAGTGAGGTGATCAATCAGCTGGATGATTCCAATGATAATGAGTCTGATCCCACCATAAATTATCTAGACAGTGACTTAGAATCAGTGAGTGACAGTGAAAGTGATAGCTCTAGACCTAGTTTGAGTGATGAAGAAAGCAGGGATGTCCAATATCGTAGTTCTAAACACAGGAGTTCAGGCACAGGGTCATATGAGGCTCAGAGGGTCAGGGTTCATTGGGTTAAAACTGAATAAAACTGACATTAAAAAAAATACTGCCCAACTGTTAGGTCATTTTTGCTTTTTCTAAACATGAAAAGCTGAACTATACCATCTAGTCAACACATATTTTCCAACAGAACTGTTTGACAGCAACCCCATCAGCTTTTCCATAATGAGTACTATAAGATCAACAGTAATCAGCTGAATCAACAAGATCTTCAACAGCATCCATTTTTTAATGCTGCGCTGACAACTTCAAGACAAGGAGACAGGACTGAGGCATAAAGAAAAAAGGTGCAGACCAGTTGCTTCTTCCACTGTCAATATAAGTGAACCTAGTGGCATGAGAATTTACAAAGTCGGTATTGTTGGTGAAGATTGGAATAAATGGTAGGGAATTAACATTATCAATGACTGTGTCAATGTCTGTTTCAGCCAACACTGCATCCAGTGATGCTGACAAAAATGACAGATGGCTGATAATTTGTTCAACTCCAGGCTGCCTGCAAAGTAACTTGAATGCTCGTCGATTTATCCGAGTAAATGCAACACTTACTGTTCATTAATGGGCACAATGATGAAATCTTTGCTGAACAAATCCACAGTTTTTGTCCATTTCTTAACACGAGCATGTCTTCTCTCTGGCAGGCTGCGATAGAAAAAGAAACAAACCAACAAAAAAAAAAAATTTAAATAATCTGTCCATCCTGTTTTAAGTCTTATTTAAAGGCTCCATTGCCCCTCGCACAGTTTCAAGATATCCATGAGCTGGAAAAGGTCTAGGAAGTTGAATAGTGGTTATCAAATAATGTAAAAGGCATTAAAAAAAGCATTCATGCATAAACATAGGTTTGCTTTAGGGCTTGCCACATGTTCAAAATTTTTGTAATCATTATGGCACTCTTCATAAAAATATAACAAGAAACACTTTTAGTTCATAAGTTTAACCTGTTTATGCTCACTGCAATTTGGAGGATTGTTCTTGTATATCTGTAACGAGCTAAGCTGATCTGACCCAGACTGAACGCAAAAATAATATCTCAAGTAAATATCTTAAATATAATAAAAGTTTCACCTTTTCTTGGCATCCTCCTCTGTCTTTTCACTGTGGCGATCTCTTTGTGTGAGTCTTTTATAAAAAAATGAGCTAAATATGTGAGTCCTTCTCTTGTTCTCCTCACTCAGTTTTTCTTGATATAAATATCTGTCAAAGAAAAAAATCACGATTAACTTTTACAGGAGTCACCTACAGCAATACAAGACCAAAGGTAAGATTTACATGATAAATAATATTCCACTCTATAGTCTTCTTAATTCTCACTGATTACAGTATTTCTTAGCAAAAGAAAACAAAAACACAACCCTCAACACTGTCTTTCAATGATAAAAGATTGCTAATCCTATTTAATACAGTACCTTTCATTCTCCTACATAGCAATTTGCCTTATGTGATATATATATATATATATATATATTTTTTTTTTTTTTTTTTAAATTCTGTTTTCACAATTTTTTCTGAATTACTACTATTCATTCAAATTCTTTCAAGTTCACTTTTGTTAATTATTTATCTAAATTTCTTCTCTACTTAATTTATACATTTTTCTGAAACTAACAGTGACACAGCACAATTTCTTCAGAAAGTTGAGACATCTACAAGTGTACAAGGAGGTAATAACAATTTTTCATCCTGGAAGATGCAATCAGGTTTTCCTGAATCGTGTGAAACCATACCCTCTCCACATTGAGTCATGCATTCTGAGATGGCTATTGTGCAAGCTTTTTTTTTTTTTCATTCAAAACACAAAATTTCAGTGAGAATACATTTTTTAAAACTTCAATCCCTCTTTTGTCTCAATGTCTGTGGGATATGTTGTGAAAAAAGAATCGGGTGTCTATTGGCACCAGTAAGTCTATTCATGAAAACTTTGACCTCCGTCTTATTTCTCTAGGTCAGGATCAAGGATGGAATTTGATAAAGAGTGTGAGCGATTCACATACTGTAAATAAAAGTCAATGATAACATCATTGAGAAACTCTCCCTCGGTCAGGCAGAAGAGATCCTCTGTAGTGATAGGAAGGCCTCGTGCCGGTGGGGGTGGGTACAGGAGTAATCTGGGAACACGAGAACGGAAGCAAAAAAATCATACTAACTTCATACAACTGACCATGAAGGCCGAAAACAGGAGCAAAACATCTTACAAACTTGATACGATCATGAAAGCTTAGAAGAAAAGCAAAGTTTTTAACAAATTTGATGTGATGAACCAACGACAAATCTCAAAAACTTGATAAGACTGATGGCTGTTGTCTGTTTGAACCTACATACTCGACGAAGGTACCGAGAGCAATCTGCTGTTTTAACAATTCAGATGCAGAGTTAGTGACAAATGGCTCACTACAAGTGGTACAATAACATCATAACATCTAGAAAAATCTTTAACATTTATCCACGTCCATTTGAAAAAAGTAAATACGAATTCTATTTGCTTCAACAGAATGTACATTTTTTTTACCATAAAAAGTCGATTTGAAAATGATCTTCTGGTAATATGAGAGCTTCCAAGCTAGAAGTTTGTAATATAGATTTGAATTTTACATCATTACCTGACTGAAGTGCCCATGAAATGATGCCTGATTTCTGGTGGGGAGCTGGATGTGCTGTCTGGCTCATTGTCTGTGCTGTCTGAAGGTGAGCCTGGGCCTCTGTGGACACCAAGTACTTCCACAGCATCACGCAGATACCTGTAAGGAAGCCTTTGATGTACAGTTTACAAGAGAAGATGTCTTCTTTCTTCTTGGATAAAACAGATTTCAAGAAAGATAAACTGACAGTGACCATAGGTGAGGACTGAAATGTCATCAGGCCAAAAGTCTGAATTTGCCTATAAATTTCCTCATTTTATTCACGATGATATGGGCTAGGGAAGACAAATATCTCTCTCCCACCTACAGTGTCACTTCTGCCAAACTTATCTTCCTCTAAATATTAACATGATTATTTTTTCTCACTTTCTTCACTAATTTAGACCATAGACTCAACTTTCACAACTGCTACATTTTTTATTCTTTCTCTCTCTTTTTTTAAAAACTTATCTCACATTTTCATGTCATCTATCCACACCCTACACAAATCTGTACAAGTTTCAATCTACATACTAAAAATCATGATTGATATTATCACATCACATCTGTTTAGTGTGGCCCGTTGACAGATGAATGATCCAAAGAAGTGAAATTCTGATCACCACAGATCACTTTTATGAATACTTACCGCCTCTTGAACTTAACAACATCTCTTTCCACATCAGCCGTCAAGACAGCAGGTGCTGACTGAATGAGCAAATCATTGGCATTCTCCTCTGTGAGCTCTTCGATGAAACTCTCATCATCTGTCTGCAGGACATCAGCCCACAGTGAAAGAGTTTCTCTCAGCATTTCTTGGGGCATGTAGTTAAAGCTCTCTATGATAATCACCACCATCTTCTGTTTCATATCTGTAAAGATGGACAGTTTGCACTGCTAGTACTTGCTGTAACTCAAGTGCCATTGAACATAAGTGCTGAAGAAAGGGAATAATATTCGCTTGCCACAAATGGACAGAGCTTGAAATGCAAATATTTTTGTTATATGAAATAGCTAAAGAATAAGGATAAAACATTTAAACATTATGCTCAACACTAAAGACATAACATGCAAATCAACTCGAAAAATAAAAAAGGGGGCAATGTTAGAAAAAAAAAATTTAAAAAATACAACTTTCAAATGACACTAATGTAGTCTTTCCAAAATTCCAGAAATGTTAGTCCGTACACCTTACTGTCTATGCCATAACAGCGCTGCAATGTCCAGTTCTCCTTTAGACAATTTCTTAATTTTTTGTTGTATTATCATATTCAAAAGATTCCCCTATACCTGTGCTGCTGGGATCAAAGTATTCGTCATCCCCTGGCTCCATACGACATATACTTCGCAGCTTCTCACCACACTCTTGTGTTAGAAAGAGGAACAAGACTGGCTGGGTCTGCCCAGAGCAATACTTCACATGTTCCACATCTTGTGCCAAAATCTCACACTCAAAGGCTTCTTCCGTTCTTTCAGCTGTTAGTGGTTGGCATAATATAAAAAACATTGTCAGATTAACCAGATTCCAGTGAATTATAAGATCTGAATTTAGAAAATTCTTAACATAAATATGAATTCACCCTAATATAATACCCTATATAATTAACATGAGAAATAATTTTTTAAAATCTGAATTACATGATCTGAATAATTTCCCCATGAAAATGTAGTGTTCATGACACTCAGGACAAAGTGCTTTGATTTGTCGTGTAAAATTTTTTGCTACATACACTCTTAAAAGAAATTTGAAGGGAATGGAAATCATTTCATTTTATCGTTATTTTGTTATATCCGAAAAGGCCATATTGAAACAGGGGACACATCCCTTGAATACAAGTTTAATTACCGAATTACCTCCCTTGATTGAAGAACCATGCGACCGCACAACTACCTAATGTCTCAAAGCGATCCAACCATCCACGGTTCGCTGGAAACTCTAGGCCCATATCCTTTGCAAAAGAATTCGCCTTTTCCATCAACAATGGGCCGCCAACGGGAATAGTTATGCTGCGAGCTTGCTTAGGCCACGTTGTCATAACTTTTTCCATTTCTTCGAAATTGCCAGTGCACATTTGCTTTCTCTTGGTTGCAAATAGCGAAGAGTTAAAACTTTGTTCAATATGAGCTCTGTTCTTCAAGATTGTAGACAAAATTGAGTTTGGAAAGGTATAGTTTCTGCAGATATCTGACTTTTCATTAAACTTTCATCAACATTCTGAATCAGTGTCCTAACATGTTTGGTTTCGATGAATCATCATAGACTGCCAGCCTAGATCTAAAATAACTTTATAGTCAATTTGAAGCTCACAATTTTCAATATGAAACTGAAGAATACCCTCTCAAAACCAGCTTTCAAGAAAAACTGGCAAGCACAACTGTTTGATTGTCTGAATGCCTGCAAGCTGAAGTGTGTATAGTGTATGAAAAGACAAAGGTCAATCCATCCTCTGATACCGTGGTTGTGTAGCTATAAATAACGACGAAATCGTAATAGCCTCACACATGCATATAATAGGCGACACCCTCTCATAGTACATCATACTCGATTGGGGCCACATGCAACAAGTGAGGTGTGAAATGGGGGACGATAGGTGCACGATTCTAAACACTTGTGCCATTCTTCTTGTGTCATACTGCTGGGCATTACAGCACATTGCAGGTACCGGTACTTGACGCGCACACGGTCATATTCTTTTGTCGGAAGAAACTGTCCGGTACCTTAGCTCAGTCCGGGTTACACTTAATATGAAAGAAAAATGCGATAAGGAAAACAAAAACTGTTCGTTATAAGGGTTGTTTTTGTATCAACCCATAGTTTTATTTCATATTAAGCATAACAAATTACATAGCAAAAAAAAAAAAAAAACCATTCCCAGAGATTCTTTCTCTATAGCGCATGTTTTGTTTTAAGTGTTTTCTTAATCACCATTTTAGAGTGCATATGATATTGTGTGACAATGTAAATGAACAGAAATGCATCTCCTTTATAGATACAAGTTTTCACATTTTCTGAGACTTATCAATACTCCACACACTATCATTATGTAGCCTGAACACCGAACTCTACAAATGGTTTTGATATGACAATATACCATTGTCTGATTAATCTTCAGTTCAAAGTACATAATTTAAAGATATCAGATTTATAGAGCAAACAATTCTGTATTTCCAAAACTTTGTCAAGAAAATGAATTTCAATTAAGTATTATAATCTGTTCAGAGGTCTTACAAAACCCACCAATAGGTCACAGTTGTCACTTACATCTCACTTTGAAACACACTCCTCGCAAATCGATTAACAAAGGTCCCTCTGGCTGCGTTCGCATGGATCCAATACGAACACTACGGATGTCAATTTCATAGATTGGAGGTTCTTCTCCATCGTCATCATCATCTTCCTCTTCTTCATCCTCGGGCCTTTCCACTGGAGGTGTGGTCACCCTCTGTTGAATCTTTGTACTCAGTTTGCTGTTACCATCCTGTAAATTTAAAAGGTGAAAATATTTTTGCCGTGAGTCCTATTCATCCAACTGGTTCCTGTGGTCCATGCTTATAAACAATGTCTATACTTGAGATTGTAAAATGAGTATCTCTCTTGACCAGCAAATGCTTTGAGTAACTTTTACAAAAGTAATAAACTCTTTAATTTTGAGTTTGATATCTCAGTTTATCAGCCAGATTAAGGCCACATTACCACCAAAATATTCAAATATAATTATTGAAACTGTTCAAGTTGTGAAAGAATCCAAACTGCAAGTGACAAACTGCGTTACTGATGGTCCGATACTATCTCACAATCTTTTTTGAGTAAGCAATGTCTTTTGCACATGCTGTGATAATTAATAATTTGAGGCCTAGCTACCTGTGGATTTCAAAGTTACACCACCTGTATACTATTTAGGAATACAGATAAATTATGCTCATGCAAAGTTCCTTAAAATACAAATGACAATACCATTCCCTCAAACTTTTTATTTGCAAAGGTTTTTTCAGCTGTTTGTTTCTCGTACTTGATAAATTTTTCCCTACGGCTTCAGGTTTCCAGTGAATGTTAATAAAAATCTGGAGATTTTTATCAAAGACTTAATTTTGGACTTCAGCATGAAACACTGATAACCTCAACAGGTGAAGGAATGAAAACCTACCTCATCTTCCATGCGAGCTCTTCTAAACCTTCCAAAGGCACCTACTGGTTCCATGGGCGTAGATGGAAATATTGGAGACTCACTTCCAGCAGAGTGGGCTGGACTAGGGGCTTGACCAGGGAAGTTGTTGGAAGTGGATGATGGCTCATCTTCATCAGACGATATGGTGAGAGTGACTAGCAAAACAAATATGGGGGTATGAATTACATCATGGTTATGAAATATTTATATTTTATGAAATAATGCAGTCCTGCTATTATTTTTCATTGTTATAGTGACTACCATTACTGTCTTGTGGTTGTTATAACCATCATCTTGTTTTGTATTTACATATACAAAAGGAAGACATATATTTTGATAAAACATTTATAACAAACATTTTTTTTTTACTTTCTGGTTATAACATCTAGTTTTAAAACTATGCTGTAATCTGACCTGACACACAATGATCAATTAAATTAATAGATACATATGAATATTAAATAAATACCTGCACCAAAAAAAAAAAAAACAAACAAACTAGGTCACAAATTCTAGGGAACTAAGGTCAGAGTGACTTACCTGGTTCATCCATTTTCTTTGATCGTTTTCTAGGTGTCGGGTTCTTGGACTTTGGACGTGCAACCCGTCGCTTTGGTTGTCCTTCTGTGCTGCTGCCAGATCCATTGCTGGTTCTCTTTCCGTTGACAGAGGATTCATCAGAATCACTGCTGTCATACTCATCTCCTGTTGGTTGCATCACAGCAAATATGTCACATAATCACGTTTGTCATTTTGTCAACAACATCTACACAAGCATGTGGGAATGTGAGAGAGAATTTGGGTAATAATGTATCAATCTCTAAAGTACCATGCACTGTCAGTCTTTAGTCTGTGCTGAAGATAACACGCTTGGTTTTGGTGGCATCAGAAATCAAAACCGTATCACCTGACCAGTTCAGGGTGGAAACGTTTTTTGTTCACATCACATTCTTTTGAGAGGCAGGCAAGTTCTGCAAATACATACATTTACAGTGCTTCCTCTTCATATAAACTTAGCATATGTTGGCCTGGCAATCATGATTTTTCTATTTTACTGACTGCCTGATTTCCTTGTGCTTTTGCTCATAAGTCAAAGCAGGGAAAAAAAAAAGGCCCAACTTCAGCATCTGCCTGACAAAGCGGCCTGCTCATACTTCAAACTGCTATTTTTGGTATGAGGTTTACATTCTGTGAAATCTTATGTCATTTCACATCATTATGTAGTAGGCAGTGCAAACTGCCCAGATGAAGCGGCGAAATGACCGGTTTTCATCAATTATCGGGTATCTTCACTCTGACACTGTTCTTAATCTTGGTGCGTGACGCACCAGCCATTTGATTTCACTGAGTAAACGCAAACTCGCACATCACAATGCCATCCCTCAGGGCGACGGCAGAGGATTTTTCTGCTTCTACTAAGCAGAAATACATTTACAATCTGCTTTGTATATGCATGAACATCTAAATATTTTAAAAATAATAATTTGTGTTATTTTAAACACGATATAGATCTAGATCTAATGGGTTTTCATGTGTCGCGTTCTCATAGTGAGATTTTTTATCTAGTGTCAGTGCATGGCTTCCTCAGCATATATTAGATCTAGTCCAAAGACATGATTCTTTACATGTAGATCTATTTAATGTACATGAATAACGTTCTTAATCATTTGAATCATAGTATTTCCATTTTTAATATCTGAGAAAATGATACATATCTTTGCATTATGATGCCTCTTTTTTTTCCCTCCCGCCGCCCCCTTTTTTTTTTCAATGCTTGTTATTATATTTTGAAGTAAGCTTACTACATCTAGATCTATTCATTTGATGGCAAGGCATTATCAAATCCCTAACATAAACTTTTAAAAAATGTATGATTAAGCTTTTAATTTCTGCTACATTTGAAATTTATTTGCTTACTAGCAGTTGATTAAAGGAATTGCACTCCTCTGGAGTTGCACTCTTACACACGATCTTTAAAAATCTATGTATAGTACATCTATAATAATTTGACCAATTTATTTATTTCGCTCATTTCTTCTGTCTTTTTTACTTCAAATTTGTTTGAATAGACATTGCTCATGTAAGATTCATACAGAACTCTTGCCTTCATTTGAAAGTCGTGCTATAAGACAATTTTAAAATCTCATGTAATCAGCATATTTAACTCTTGGATTAAGATCAGAATTTATTGGAATTATAATTCTTCATTGTCTCTTTGAAGAACTTGAATTCCTGATTAATTTCATATATAATTTATTTCTGTGCTACTGTGTAGGGCAATTTCATGTCCATTTGAAGTTGCCCTAAAAATGTCACTTTCTATCTTCCATGGAAAATATGCAAAAAAATGATATCGGAGGATATTCCATGGTGAAATAAGTATATTTAAATGCATCCACTGCTGCTGAAAAAAATTGAGGCTATACTATATCTATAGGACTTTAGAAGTGAGAAGTATGACAACCCTGACATTAAAACTGTTCATTTTATAGGGGTGAAAAATGTGACTTTTCCCCAATTGTCAAGAGGTAGCAAATTGAGGGCGTATTTTGATGTTTTCAAAATGTCATAACTTTTGAACCAATTAAGCCAGAATAGTAAATAAAACTGGTATCGAAATTCTTAGAAAAAACAAGCTCTATAAGTTTAAACAGTAACTGTTTATTTTCCACAAAATATAAAAATCAGTTTGCACTACCTACATCTAGATCAACATGCACATCTCTTTTAACCTTTTTTTTTTTCTCACAATAAGCATGACATAGTCATTATTGTTTTAGCACTAACCTTCATCACCTCTCATACCCATACATCTTTTCAATTACTACTACTTGTAGATTGATTCTGTGGCTTGTTAGCTAGCTTAGGTGAATCAAACTGACAAATCAAGAGCCAGCTGTTAGTCACAAAAGTCTTGTACACAGTCACAATTTTAGACTTACCCTCCCCTCCTCTTGTACCTACACGTCCTTTCAGACCTCCACCTCTAGTTCTGCCCGATCCACCACGTGCAGCACGACCTCGACCTCTTCCATTTCCATTGCCATAAAAGGAAACATTCTCCATAATCTGACTCATGGGATCTTTCCCTTTCGCAGAGTTGTCTCTCGATTTTGGTCCAGGAGATGATGATGATGATGACGAGGATGTTGCCACAGCGCCAGTTTTAGGAGGATTTTTTTTCTGGACATGAGTTTTAACTGGGCCCTGGAATGCTCTCTTGCAGCCTTCACAGATGTGGAAATTTTTGCTTGTGTAGCCACAATGGTTGCAAACTCGGAAGTAATCTTCATTCTGTAAAAATGATAACAGGAAGCATAAATATAAAAAGCTCTCTGTCATGCAGTGGCTAGGCAGTATCTTTAATCAGTAACATGTTTTCACATACCCCCTCAAATCAGTTGTAATGTGTTTTCAGTATACTTATTCGTTCACTTGTTCACTGAACTGAGGAATGACATCCTCGAAAGCCAGTGAACAAGAAAATAGTGACAAATTTTAACAACAAATACTCACATAATCTGAAACTCACAATAGATTCAGTAAAAATTGCATGTATAATTACAGTATAAAACAAGATACAAAGATTTGATATTTCCTGTGAGGCCACCTTTGATCATTGTTTAAACTTGCCTCATTAAACGGCTTTTTAAACACAGAGTCATCAGTCTCCTCCTCCATTGGCTCTTCCTTTTGTTGTTTTCCTAAAATTAAAAGAAAAAAAAAAAGAAACAAATTAAAAGAAAACAAAAAAAAAAGTGAGAGAAAATGTGATGCATTAAATCACCTCTTCAGAGTACAGTTTTAACTGGAACTCGAAGCAATTCAAAATGTAAGAAAAAATAAACTGTATCAGATTATATTCACAAGTCTGAGAGGAAAAACTGCACAAAAGGAACATTTGCAGAATTTTGCAAAATTATATAAAAGAGAAACTGTACAATCTTTGAGTTTCCAATGGATGCTGTAGAATAATACATCCTCTCAAAGATGCTTCCTCCATCCCTCTTTATACCTCCCCACTCCTTCATTCCTCTTTATACCTCTATTACCCCTCCATCCCTCTTTATACCTCCCCACTCTCTCTATTCATTCCTCTTTTTCCTGTGTCAAACTCACCCTGAGTTAAAGGTTTGACGTATGTGGTTTGACTGGATCCAGCATCTCCTGAGCTCCTGAAAACATAAATGAAAATGTGAAAACTATACATTTTCATAATGTCCAAATACATAAACAAACACTGGTAAAAACAATAAAAAAATCTTCAACAAAAAAAAAAAATCTACCCGTTTCTTACTAATTTGTTTCACAGAAAAAAAAAAAAATCAGTGTATCTGATTTTCTACATTTTATGAAAAAATGAGACAGCATTTGTTAACATCACATAGGCAAAAATTGATTTAAGGCATCAATATCATCTTCATTGTTCCCATGACAAATGTCACTGAATGCCTTGCAAGAAACAATGGCCAGACATCCATATCACTCTCAGTTTCTTGTTGTGCACAGCAGTGTGATGACAGATTAACTGGCCCATTCCTGGCATTGTCAAGCCAGGCCTTGCTTGGTCTGCTTCTTATACATTTGAGCTCCGCTGTATGGTTTTAAGACAATTTATGACATAAGTGAAAATAACCTTACTTCTGCTGATTTGTCTCTGCAACTTGGCCTGATTCATCATCTTCATCCTGGCCAATCATACTAGGAGGATTGGAGTCTTCATCTGACCAGCTGTAAAGCAAAGGAGGGAGAAAAGTTACTAATCAGTGATAATAATCATCCTAAACAGTTAATAATTAGGTAACAAAGTTAATAATCAGCATTCACTGACAGTTCTATCAAACATCCAACATATAGGATTGCAAGAAAACCCGTGATTTTCCACATAGCTTGTTGGCAATAAGAAAATTCATAAATTAATGAATTCCATCCCAATTAAAATCTTTAACAAAACTACTACTATAAGGCCTGGGCAGTCCTTTGGAAGAGCTTGTTTTAAAGATAAAAATTCATGCGGCTCAAACCTAAAATTCCTAACTAAAATTCTAATTTAAGAATATAATCAATGCTCTTGCCTCAACAGCTAACTTTTCAAATCAGTAACTCTGCATTTCAGTTCCTCAGTTCTTCTTTAAAGTTTTTTAAACGCAATATTTGTATAAATTAATATTTATTTGATTGGCCGACTGAAATAACAGACAGTAAACATCACAGAACAGGAAACACAAATAAATTCACCATCTGATATACACAATAAGTTACCAGTCTGTAACTCTTTATTCCTCTTAAAGTTAAAATTTGCATAACAAGTCAAAACCTTCAAAAAAAAAGAAGAAAAATAAACTAAAATAATCTATATTTTTAGCTTTAACTAAACTCCCACTCAAAGACAATAAGGCCATTAATGTACTTCTATGTTGCTGAATATTCATTGCTTTGCCAGTCACAGAAAGAGTTTCAAAAGTCACTTTCAGCTTTTTAAACGATATGATTTTCAGTGAATGTTCATCATATTTTGTCCCCTTTCTTTTATTTCTGAGACGTCACATGTGAAACATAGTTAGATGACAAACATGTTTGTCCTAGCTATTGAAACTACAATAGTCAGAATCACAGAGTTAGAACAGTCCTGTATACCTCTCCTCTTCATCCTCTTGCCTGCGAGCCAGTGAGTGTAAGAACTCAGCCTGGAACTTTGACGTGCCCCCAACACTTCCTTGGGGTAGAGCTTTACTTTTCTCCTTATCACTGCAGAGAAGGACAGTTGACAGAAAAGAGAAAAGACAATATCAGGTGAATATGGAGTTGAAAAACAACTTCAAAGCATCACCAGTAATGCACTTTCAGTGAAGGACCCTGCTATAATGAATATAAGTCTAAGGTTACCTTATCTCAAATAATTAATTTGTACATGTATTTTCTGTTAGGTTATCTTTTCGTATTTAATTTTGTTTTTTCTACAGTGCTGCTGGATGCCATGTTACTGTTTAAAGAAATGGATATCACTGGCAAAACAATAGCTATATTTGCCTTTCTAGTAAATGCAATTAAGATGTGTACTCTAAATTGTAACTTTCCTGATCCAAACTCTAAATGCTTGAAACAAATCCTAAACATTGTAATAATACTAATCCTAAATTCCAAACACCAACTCTTGTAATACTAAATCCAAATTCTAGTACTCACCATCACCCTCAAACTACAGTACCAATCTTGACTCTCAAATTGTAAAAAACACTGGCTTTGAACACTAGCCTTCAATTCTCTAAATTACCGACCTCTGGGAAAATATTCAATCTATATTGCTGAAAAACTGAGTAAATATGCACATTTCACCGACAGGTGAAAAGTTCATGGTTTTATTTGAGCATTTAAGGACACTTCACATAACTAAGCCATCTAGTACATTTGGAGAATAACGGTGACCTGTCTCATAATACTACCTTGGACTTGCAAAAAGGAATAACTAGCTATAAAGCTCCAAGACCTAAGCTGAAAATCCTTTGTGATTTGAGTGATTAAAGTAGGACACATAATGCATTTGTATGATGATTTCTCCACATGGTCTATTAGCTTTTTGTCAATAAATGCATGCTCAAGAATGCAGAACCCACTTTACTCCATCCTTCTCATGTGTAACTATTATTACACCTAGAAAACACATCTAGATCCAGAAGCATTACAATCTGACTTTCTCATGTGGTTCAAAATCTTCCTGTGTTTATAATAACAGATAATCCTAGATCAATTTGCTATTGGTCTGACCTTGATGTTGGCGTTTGTCCTGTTGTCTTTTGTGGTTCCTGAGGTTTTGTACAGGATGGTGCTGGAGTGACTACCTGTGTTGCTATTTGTCCTGCCAGTGCTAGAGCTGGCGACATAAATTTATTATACAGTTAAGCAAGAATAATTCTGACTGATTAAAGAAGAAAATCAGAAAGAGCAAATCAGAAATGTTAGCTATGTGTAAAATTGCGACCTACAATATATAACTAATTAATTGTGAAAACCTGGTCTATCACACTATCTCCTGGCAGAATTTGATTAGAAATGAATTGTCACTGTAAAATACTTAAGTCTATTAACAAATAATGATTTCATGATATTTGAAATTTAATTTTTCATATATTCATTTAACTGACTTCTACACTGATTTAAAAAACAAGCAAATGCATACAAAAAATGTAATTCTCACTCAGTCTTTGTCTAAGAGACAATACAAACAAAACCATATAAAATGCTTCTTTTGTGAATATCAAACAAATAATTATAATATATTGATTCAAATATCTACATTTTTTCTGTAGGTAAAGTCATTCATGTTAACTGCCTAAAATTGCATATATTCTCCGCACTCCCCTCACATTCTGTGCACTTACAATTACAAGCAAATCATCCTTTTTATTAACTATCTTGGCAAAGTTATCTACATCTACATTTGTTTTCCTTTCCTTGAGAATGCAATGTTCGGCAGACTAAATTTGTGAACATAGTTACTATTACTGAACTGGACCAACCTTTGAAATCTGTAGGGTTTACATCCTCAAAACGTTCCCCATTCCACAGCGCGTATATCAATGAGTGGTCAAATGGAGATCTTATCTGATAGACCATGTTCACCATCAATCCTTGACTCTTGCCCTTTCCTGTGATGATGCATTTGTCTTCTGACAAGCGATCTAAACTGAAAGTCTCACCTCTGTTCAGACAGATTAACAAATGAAGCATATTTACAATAGTCGTCAAGTTGACACATGAATAACTCCAAGTCCCATTTCTTTTTTTGTGATATACTTCATGACATTCCCTTGACTGAAACTCAATGACATTATCACGATATCCATCTCATGTGACCTTGTAACATAACAAATATGGCTGAAACCGAAAATGAAAATTCTGAAAATTTCAATGTGACTGTAAAATATTAAAAAAAGACTGAATTATCTGATTCAGGCAGGAAGATGCTGATAAAACTCTTAATATAAGAAAGCAATTCTACAAAATTTCTTATTCGGAAATAAGTTATGCATTAATAAATATTAATTATCAATGTAGTATGGACAACTTACTTCGTCCCTGAGATCTGTGATGTGTTTTGTTGCTGTTGCTGTGATTGTTGTTGTTGCTGCTGTTGTGGTTGTTGATGCTGTGACATCTGGTGTTGCTGTGACTGTTCATGTGGCTGAGATGATGGCACAGCCTGAGTTTGTACAGATGACGCAGGCCCAGCTATTGCAATGCCTCTCTTGGACTGCGGGTTCCCCTGCCCTGCTGCTGCGATGACATTTTGCTGCGTGGGTGGGACGATGTTCCCTTGAGGTGGATGCATGGTTGGCAAATGCTGTGAGGTATTGGCAACATTGGGAGAAGCCGCCACAGGATTGCGAGGTCTCACAAAATTAGTGTTTTGTGTAGGCACATTAAGTCTTTGTACATTGGTGGTTGTGCCCGATCCACGTGTCTGATTTGTAAATGGAATGACACTGCAGACAGGTCTACCACCTGATAATGCCTGCTGTGAGTTCAGATTGAGATTAGGATCACTGATCGTAGGAATGGGTTGCCGTGGAGGCAATGTATGTTTCGGCTGATAAGACGGAAATGTTTGATTCTGTTGAAATTGGGGTGGGTGCTGAGGTCGCTGTGATCGGTTTGAGTGAACACCAGGAAAGTTAGCCCTGGGCTGTACGATTTGGTTGACTATTGCAGAATTTCCATGGGTTGACTGCATGCCCTTCTTAGCCATGATTTCTTGATCTAAGCTTTGCTGCATGAGCAACACATTCAGTCTTGCCTGGCTGGCTTCACTAGGAGCTGTTTCTACAGTACCTCTCATGCTTTGCTGCTGAAGGTTCTGACCTACTGGTCTTATAGTTCTCTGCCCCGTCTGTTGGCCCATGGACTGCATGCCCTGTGGAACTTTAGTACCAGGTCTTTGGGGCAACTGCAGAGGTGCTCTGGGACGGATGGGTCTGGTCATTTGCGGTTGTCCTTGGACTGGTGTTCCACTGGTCCCAGGCTGTTGATTTGAGGAAACAGAACTAATGACCATTTGTGGAGTGAATGCTCCAGGTCTGACTACCAGCTGTGGATTCTGGCTCTGTTGCTGACCTGTTCCACTTGACTGGTTGTTATTGTTAGTCATAATTGTAAAATACTGTACAGGTCGAACAACCACACCAGATGAATTGTTAATACTCTGTCCTGGCTGTCTAGGGGCCCCAGGCTGCCCAGATGAAGGAGGCATTGGTTGTCCAGGCTTGGTAAGTGAAACAGGTCTTTGCCCTTGAACCTGAAGCTGAGGAGGTTGTGAAGTGGCCTTGGGTATAGGCTGTCTTGAATCCCCTGGTCTTATCTGAGATTGTCCCTGACCCCGCACAATGTTCTGAAGAGGCTGCCAGCTGCCAGTCATTTGAGTGCCAGTCTGATTAAGCTTATCTCCACTGCTCTGGAAAACCTTTTTTGACTGGCTGGTTGGTCCTAACAATTTTAACTGCTGCTGCGCCTGTAGTTGTGGCTGTTGGTTTTGCCCTCCTGTCTGGACTGGACGGTTGGACATAGAGTGCTGAGGCTGCAACTGTAAGACCTGTGATGTCTTTGTTTGTTGATTAGGACTACTGGACAAACCTTGGGCATTTACTCCTTGTTGGGTAGGGGCTCCTGAAAACTGAGTCCCAGCTGTGGATCCTTGCACATTTCCAGATGATGACATTCCCTGTTGACTATTCCCACTTGAAGGCACTGGCAACACCCCTTGTTGATTTTGAACATTAGGCCCTGTTGGTCCTTTTGAATTCTGTCCACTCCATGAGCCTGATCCAAATTTATTTGGAGAGGCTGTGGGCATTCCTGGACGAGGTTGAGGTCTATGCTGATTCTGTTGGAATGACATTTGATGCATGGACGATGAGGAAACAGCTTCCTCTCCCTCATTCTCATCATAATCCTCTCCAGGATAAACTCCATGGGGATTGTTAGAATGATACATCATTTCATCAATTTCTTCTGGGTCAACGCCTTTTTCTTGCAATCTGGAAATAATCTGATCATATCTCTCATCATCCTCACAATCACGTAATTCTTCAAGCAGTGCTGACTCTCTGAAAGATTGGAGAACAGAAAATTACAGAAAAAGAATAACCATTTCAGACATTATCAAATATCTTATGATTTTATTAATAACATTGATTAGACATGTGCAAGGGAATGGTCAAATTTCTTTACTTTAAGGAAAACCAGAATCAGGGATGATAGCCACTCTGAAAAATCTTCCAGCCAGGGGATAAAAAAAAAACTGTTTCACTACCAGGTTGTTAACTAATGTAGTATGTTATACCAAATACATAAATATTGTAATTACAATCACACTTTCAAACATCCTGACATACAAATATTACAAAGAGTGTAACAAAGAAAAAATATGGTAACTCAACCATGAAAGATATGAGAAACATGATGACGATAGAAAAAAGATATATATGAGAATCACACTACAAAATGTATAGAAGTCTGAGATTGATGAAAAGAAGAATAAGTCAAGTGTGTCTGTGTTATTCTTTGAAAAAAAAACAAAGCTAATTTCCCTCTGGACAAACCTAGCAGTAATATGATCAAGGTCACCCACCAAATCTCATTCTCTTTCGCTGCTGCCACATCTGAGTCCCCCTGCACCCCCCCCCCCCCAACTCATTTTAGGGGGAAGTCAAAATTCTCTTGTGAGAACAGGTGACCCTGAATTCATGTTTACATTTTACTCTAACTCAGACCAAAACCAGGATTCAACATTTTCGTATGATGAATTTCCTGGCTTGGAATACAAACGTTTCATCTGAACACACCTAGATACTTATGGTTATTCAAATGGCCAACAAACAAAATAATAGAAGTACTTACTCCTCTGAAAGCTCATCACTATCACTTGAAGGATAGCCATAATCTTGCGCTCCATACTCGGAGTAGTCCATTCCTTCCATATCGCCAACATCCATATCCTCATCATAATCATCATCGTCATCTTCATCATCATCAAAGTCATCAAACATAGCCTCATCATCAAAACTCAGCTGCTGAATACTAGGTCCAGGTGGGAATCGTCTTTCTGCATTTGTATTGTTCTGTCTTTTTTGTTGGGAATTAGGGAAAGTCTCGGGCTGCCCCTGCTGAGGTGGCATTCTGTGCATCTGAGAAACATTGCCCATTCTGTTGGCTGGAGAGTGTCCTGTACCTTGATTTACATTTGCACTCAATTTTGGAATTTGTTTTTGAGTGGCACTTTGACTAAATGATCCCTGAGTCTGTCCTGGAGATGGGGCTCTAAGCTGACCTTGTGAGGAAACTGGTGGACACCTAACCTGCTGAGTATTCATACCTGATGGAGCCATTTTCTTATTAAGATTTGCACCCACAATGTTAGGTGATGCTGTACCAACAGGTCTCCTTTGCTGCTGGTGCTGCAATGGCTGTTGCGGCTGAGGTTGCCGCGGTTGCTGAAACTGACCCCCAGAACCTGGCTGTGGGGAAAAACTTGGTCGCTGGATGTTTGGTCTCATAGGCTGTATATTTTGAGGTCTGGGAGGTGAAGACATTCTCATGCCTTGTGGATTCTGAGAGGCACCAGCACTGAATGGCGGCTTTTGCTGATTAGATTTCTGCGGAGTGGATGGTCGAGGCTGTTGTTGGTGCTGCATGGTCTGTCTGGCGGGAACTAAAGGCGTTGGCACCAACATATTTGGATCCATGTGAATATTACTCCAATTGCCACTGGCATTTTGTTGTGCACTCCTCTGAGTTAAAGCTTGAGCATGCTGGGGCGTTGCTGGCCGCGAACAACTGCTGCTAATGTTTGCTTCATTTCTTCTTGTATTGTCTGCCTTACTAGGGCTTGGTGGAGGAACACTATTTTGAGGCTGCTGAGATTCTACTTCAGATTTATTGGATGTGTTGTTACAAGAGACTTGTACATTAGGAGAGGGCATGCCCGACTGTGAAACATGTTGATCTTGATGCACATTAATTTGCTGGGTGTCTGATCGCTCATTTATTGTGGGTGGATTTTGCTGTTGTTGCTGTGGCTGTGAAGTTGAGCTTTGTACAGGAGTTGGTGGGAGATCCTTCTGTTGGCTGTCAGGAGATGGCTGAGGAGAATTGCTTGGACTCTGAGATGAGGTTGGCAATTGATCAGCCTGCAAAAAGTAGCGAACCATATCATACACTGTTTATCAATTCATTTAAATTGTCTGCCTTGTTCTGATGCTATTCATGACATTTAAGGCTATGTGCATGTGAGCTGAGTGTGAATGCATGTAATTATGTCTCTCATCAAATGTGAAAGGCCAAACTGAGGAAGTTTATCTTATTTCTAACAAGTGATGTTGACAATTTCTTTGATTATGACTGCAATCTACAACAGTCTAGATATTTAAAATTTAAGCCCAATCTTTCATGTTAGTAATTATTATTGTCATCTCTTAGAAAGAGAAAAAAAAAAAAACACAATATCCACACAAAATAGCTTAGTAAGTCTACTAACTGGCACTACAAATTTACTAGGGACTAACCTGTGTTTCCTGTCGAGCCATAATTGGAGAGCTTGGTGCCTCCTCTGCATTCTTAATGCTTGCTTTGATAGCTTCACTCCATTCTTGATCTGCAGACATTGCTGCTGTAGCTCAATGTAACATCTGCAATGAAATTTGAAAATTAGTCCCCACTGATGTTAAAACCCAATGCAACAGTCTATTTATCCTGTTAACACTGGCATGAAAACCAAGCAACCTATGAATAACCTGATAAGACTTACAGATGAGATGACACTACACTAAAGAAATGAATGCAGCTAACTTTGCCAACACAAGAGTAAAGTCACAGTCTCACTGAGGAAAGTAAATAGAATCAATAAACACAGAGGTCCTGGACTAGACATCATTCTGCACAATGGTGTTGGGGGATCAATGCAGACAGAATTTACAAGTAGTCTTATCTATAAAGGAGACAAAATTTAAAATCTAATGAAACTCAAAGTAATCATTATTTCTGGTGGGATATGAATCTGGGCAGATGACAATGATTGAAATTCTGCTAAAACTAGATCTAGATTCTAGATGATAAAGAATTGTGAGGAGATTTCATATTTTTGATGGTTTGACTGAAGGCCTATAGCTGAAGTCTAAACGACATAGATCTAGATCTACACCTAGATCTAGATGAAACTAGACTCTATTATTTTAGATCTACAGTACACTCTAGATTCTAGTCTAGACCTAAATGGCTAAATCTCGATTTCGTGTAGAGATGTCTGGATCTAGGCCAATATTGCATTCTATGAGCACATACATATCATTAGCGTTGCTACATACATTCTGATTTAACAATACTCACCAGCGCTTACTTCATCTGTTGCTTAGATATTAGTTATTACGATAGAAACATCTTGCAAAAGGCTTAGGGACAGGTGAATACTGACGTCCATCAACCCCGGATGAATGAACCAACGCACACGAATTGTCGTAAAATATTGTTTTACGGGCACTGACTATCTCCAATGCTTTTCAGTATTTATATTTCGATATCATCGTGAATTTCGTTAAAATTCATAGTATGTACAAAGCTGATGTATTTTATGAGCCATTGATCTTAAATCCATCAGTAGTGGTATAAAATTTTGCAGCATCGAAGATAATGAAAATGAGGTAGCCTCTAACTAGGGTAGCCTAAACTAGACAAGAAAGAGCAGTCCCTATATCGACTGAAAAAGACACCATTCGACCAATTACGTTCTAAAAGATTTGCCGAAGAATTCTTCCTCTTTTCTTTTCAGAAGTTGAAAATGTTTAATCACATCACTCAGACCACGGTGAACATTACTGATCTATATTTTAAAGGATGGATGGAATTATTTTGACAGACACAAAGGTCTTTTTTCTTACGTGTTGTTATAAACAGTTTATGTCGATCGAAATGTTACAGTCTTAGCTTACCCAATCTCTTTTTCTATTTCTTTACTCCTGTTCTCTGATTTTTACTCGAAGGTTGAGGGTTTATATACTTATTTATCCATGTGATTACTTCCTCATTCATCTGCATATCTATACATTTCTTTGGTCTCTCATGTTGTAGCCTATTGTTTCAAATCATAAATATCATTATTACAGTGATGAGGCGACAATTTAAATGATACTTTGATGTGTCCCAATTATCAGACCTTGCAAAAACCATCTTACAATTACAGTCACGAACAGACAGTGAAGAGCAATTCAAAGGAACAGATGGGAAGACAACTTTAGAGATTGGACAGGAATGAGTTTTTTTATATTCTCTAAGAACGATGGAAGACAGATAGTGCTGGAGGAGGTTAGTGGCCTCATCTTTAAATGTATCCTTACAATAACAGAGGTCAAGCAGTAGATAACAGGTAACAACATTGTCCATAAGGATGCTGCAATCTTACATCGTGTTTTAGTAAATGCCTTATCGTTTATTGTTTTTCTGTCTTCAGTTTGTTATGATGAAAAGATATAATAATTGATCAAATGTTTGAAATATGAAATATACGGCAAACCTATTTTGTGGTTTTGTTTTTTCTCTCCCATCTCGTTTTTGTTAACATCGTTTAGGTTATTAAGATTTTAGACAATATTAATACTCTACAATACTGTTTGTGACATCTCAAGGGGAGTAACTAGAAACAGAATTGTTGAAATCCATTGTTCTAGTCTCCGTAGGCAGATCTATATGATTATCAACTATGGCTGATGAGAATCAAATATTGATTCTGAATCGATTAGAGAAAATTAAGGAAATAAGGTGAGGAACGTTATGTTGAAAGAATAGCTTCATGCAAGCAAGAAAAAAAATGTTGCTTCAAGCAGTATAACCAAATACATTTTGATTCTATTCACTGTCCACTATTCCACACACTTCGGATTTCACCTTGGCCTTGACGCACCTACGGCACGCTGATCTAGATCTAGATCTTAGATCTTGTTATTCCGGTGACAGGTTTTATGACGCAGACTTTCTGCTTTTAGAGTCCTAAACCAAATAAATGCGTTAGTGACATCTTTAATTAAAGTGCCTTCAACTAGGATTGATATCTCAGTGCATGGAAGTAAAGATGGCTGAACACAAAAAAATGACACTTGTTGTAACACTTAGATTCTTGCCTTTCGTTCAGATTCAGCATTAATTAAGACCTCTGTAGATTGAGAAAGCTTTATCAAAAAAAAAACACACATTTTGTTTTGAAATGAATGATATTTATTAATTAAATAATTTGTGTGTAGGATAAACTAACTGAACACTAAGCCTTAAAATTTAAGGCAGGTTCAATTTTAATTTCTGTGGACAACCTCTCAGTCTGCTTTAAGTTCTGTGATATGCACAAAAAATTACCCACATTTGTGTGCAGTGATAATTGATATTCAGGAAAAATTATGCATTACATGCAGGAATAGTCAAGAAATTTTATGATTCCTAGCATGTTTAATGTACACCTATTTTGTGTTCTAAAATTATTGTATTTGACAATGGAATTTTTTTCAGTCAGCCAAAACTGCTTGTAGCCAGAATACTTGCATCAGACATCAGACCTAGTTGTCCATGTAATTTTGATTTTAGCTTAACATCTGTTTATATTTTATACCAAACACAATATATGTGTAAATGAATATGTTGAAATTGTTTCAGATATTTTATAAATTACTTGTTTTTGTCTGCAGTTTTATATTTTCAAATGAATCCATTAAATGTTCATTCGATTGCTTCCTTTTGCCTCTGTCCATTTTCCCATACATGTATCACATAATCTACCATTTTTTCCTTATTCTCTGACCAGTCCTGAAACTAATTGCCTACAGACCAACACTGGACAATCCTGTCTAACATAGAATGTATAAAAATAGCCTTCTCTCAATGTCCTATGTTAATTTCAAACTATTTTGACCAGTAGAAAACTCTAACAAAGAACCTTCAGATCCACAGTAAAATTAGCCCATTTAACTTTGCTATATTCACTTAAATTTCCATTGATTTTTTTTTTTTTCTTTAGTCTTTCAGTCCTAAGAAGTAGGATTATCTCAGCTTTAAGTGCCCACCCCAGTTTTGGTAAGAAGAATTTTAAGGGGTAGAAATCTTGGAATTTGGAAATTTGCCTGGACAGCGCATCTCTGCTTACTCCATTGATCTGTATTCACTGAATACCTAGACATCGCAGGAAGGACATTCAAGCCTTGTGTCTGGCTTGTGTGTTGTGCCAGTATTATAGTAGGAGCAGGAGGGTGGTGGTGTTTAAAAGAAAATAATTTTATTGTCACCATACCACGGCAACTAAATCTCTGTATAGTTTTTTTCACTCAAGCTAAAAATGACCAAATTTGCTCACTTGTATGTGGACAGCGGTGACAACATATCTACCCTCATTCCTGCCGCTAATGTCAATTTCATCATCTTCAAAATCTAGATACATATCTATCTAAATATGCAAATTCATCCCCCAGTACCCGTGCATAATGGAATTCAGATGTTTTTATCATATAATTATATGAAGATTATATTTTGCATGCTTCAGATAAGATAAGCAAATATGATTTTTATCCCCTCATATTGCTTATTTAATGTGTCTAGCATAGGGAAGTATTTGGCTGATGGAAAAAGATTGGTCCTTTAAGTCACTCGCGATGCGTCCGCCGACATTTGGCTGGCTGGTCGCTTCCTTGCGTGGATGGATCCACCACCCCTTGGTGACTGTCTTAGGTTTTCGTTTTCTCTGTATAGCCATTTGTCTTATTTCTTGCAAAGTTTCACGGAGATCCAGGTTATACTTTCTGAGTTATGGCTGATATGGGGAAGTCACTCTGAGTACCCAGGCAGTGCATTGAGAAACGAAAGTGCCCAGTGCTGTGCGAGGGCTTCTGAAAAAAGGAAGGCCCAGATTTGTTGATTGAGAAAAAAAAAAAAAAGCAACAAGAAATGTTCTGATTTTTTTAAACACATTTTTATTTCATACCAACCATGAGTCTGGAAATTTTCTGAAAAGTCAAAATATGGGTAATCTTTATTAAATCATAAAAAAATGTTTTCAACATACAGTATTTCTGTTTGTTTTATTGCATTGTGCTTTGTTTTAAGTTTATTGTGTTAAAGAACAAGGCAATTGAACAATTCTGAGTTGCTTGGTGATTTTTTAAAAACACCCTGAAAACATCAGTCTCCAGTGTATGTAAAATTTCCGAAGGTCTAGTTCCAGTGAATTTAACTGTTTTATGTGTAAGAGATTCTCTTATTTTTTGTTGTTGTTGTTGTTTTGCCCTAACCCAGAAGGTTAGACAAGATACATATGAAAGTAACTATATTCTTTCTTGTGTTCTTAAGAAGTGTTGTTCAGATTAGCCCTATATCACTGTACCAGAAAGAAGACACACAAACAAGGACACATAATTGCTGGTTTCATTTAGAAAAAGAAAATAGCAAAGTTTTATCCAGGGCATCCCAGAGTAGAGGCAGTAGTGATAAGCTAAACAATAGCACATTGTTAAAAAATATGAATAAATACCCCAAGTGTAGGATATATGTGGATATGACATGTGCCCATGATGTGGTGGCCAAGGTGATAGTACTACATGTGTATCTCTTACAAGTGTTTAAATTTTTCTTTTTCAGACAAAAAACATTGTCACTTGAGAAACTGAAATCCAGACTGCGGCAGGAAATTGAAGTTACTGAAACAGAGGAAAAATGCTTGGAAGATTACAAAAGAGAAATGGAACTTCTTCTTCAGGAGAAAATGGCCCATGTAGAAGAATTGCGGTTAATTCATGCGGACATAAATCTAGTATGTTTTGAAATAGTGACATTTCAAGAGAAAGTAGGAAGCCAAAATGGAAAAAAAGAGGATGATGTAGACAGTAGTTTATATTCACCACTTTTGGTTCATCAGGAATGTCAGACTTCCACCTCCAACATGAGAACCAATTTTTTTCTCATGACTGGTCTGTGACTGTCTAGTGATTATTGGGTTTCTATTCCTGCTGATCACCCTCATTTTTCACAAGGGTGGCAGCTTTTCCTTAAAGTTCTCTAATAAGTAATATGTACATCACACACATACAGGTTAACTGAGACATGCTAGATGTGATGATTTATTAAAAAAGAATTGTCAAATTTGAACATACATTAAAAACTATTTATATGGAGGATATAAATGAAAGCAATTTGTTTAGAGAAAAACTGGAGTGGTTGGCATGCTTTTGCCTTTCTCTGGAATCACAAGGATATATTTAATTGCAGTTACAGGTCTCATGGGAAGTAACTAGAAACAGTACATTCAAGCAATCTTAGCAGAAAACTTTCATCAGTTTCTTAAAATTATTGCTCTAAACAGATGGAGTCAACTATCAAACAAGCAGAGGAGGAGAGATCTAAAGCATATGAGAATGCCAAGCGAATGTTTGAGGAATGTCGACCTTTGAAGGAAGAAATTGATCTTCTTCGTCTGCGGGCAGGACTTGATGTACAAACCGACTTTCCTGAAGATGGTGAAAAACTAAAACCTGAGTAAGATTCTTCATTGATATGATATAGTAGAGAAAGAAAGGTTCATGACAACTTATAGAAAGCTCTTAACAACTCAGAAATTAATATTAGCATTAGTTTTGGTCTTAATATGGCTGAAAATTTACTGTCAGAGGATTGAATGAACTCGAGGCCCCCCTTTGGTTTGCTTGTATATCAGGAGTATGTATCTGCAGAATTGTTAAGTGTAATATTTTGAAATACACATGATGCACAATTAGGTAAAATTAGTCGATGTCAAATTTTTCACGTAGAAAGTTATTGGTGTCAGTGGAAAGTGAGTGAGCGAACTTACTTGGTGTAAAAGTTATTTAACTGCAACTCTCCTTTGCCAAGATATTCTCATTTAAAATCAATCTCTGTGATCCCATTGTCAGTAGAATTCAATCTTCTCAAAGTAGCTCACTGTGAAATCCCATTCATTTCATTTGCTTTCTCAACGTATTAAAATTAAGATATTCCCAAACGAATAGGATTACTTGAGTGCTTTAACTTCCTGCTTACAACTAGATAGACCATACTGATTTATCTTAATGCAGTAAAACAGTTATTTCCATATTTTTTTTCTCCTGCCAGACCCCATAACACCATTTGATTTCATCATTGTTTTTCTGCCAGATTTTTTGAAAAGCCTCCAACTGCTGAGTGGAACACAGAGCCTCCTGAGCCACCTATCCCACAAACCTTGGCAGTAGCGGCAGCTGCAGCTCACCAAATTCAAGTTCCGCGCAACAAAAATGACAGACAAGCATTCCGCCAGCAACCTCCACCCATGAAGGTAGGTCTTTTGATTTGTTTGTGAAAGGGAGATCGTTGTTCTGAGTCCTATTACTTTCCTTTTGCCAGACAAAAGAGGTGTTGAACAAGCAGTGTAAAGAGCAAAAATCATTTTTGCACCTTTTTGCTTGAAACGTACAAGGTGAAATTTTTTTTTTTAAATTATGGTGTAAGAGAATATTTTCTTCTTATTGTTATAATTTTATCAAATATTTTTGTGATCTGTTTTTCAAATTACATGAAGTAAAGGCATATTTTCCTCTTGACACCGCTTGCTCAATACCTGTTTGTGTAGTAAAGGGAAGTAATATGGCTGGGCATAATGATCTCCCATTGTTAATTGTGCGAAGACCATGAGCCTGGTGTTTTAATGTATCCAAGAAAATGGTGATGCCAACTGAAATTTGCCATAGTGAAAAATAATTTAAGATTGTTATCAGGGATGTTAAACTTCTGACTTGAGTCGGAATTCGGACTTTTTTGGTCGTTACTGACTTTCTTACCTTTGGCCGATCAACTGCTGACTTTTGCTGAGTTTGCAAGACAGTTTTGGTTTTATAATAATTTTGATAATTTTCAGTGCGATGTACATCTCTTATGATAGCAATCAAACTGGAAATACGATAGGCTTTTGCACATGCTTTGGGAGAGAATCGAACTGTTGTTCGGCAGCTGTTTGAAGATGGAGATCAAAGTTTGTAGTGCTGTGTTCATCACACTTGACAAAATGCAGTCGAGGGGGGAGAGTTGTTGATAGAAATTCAGCACATCAGATTACCAACAATAATAAATAATATGCCCATGGTCTGAAAGACTAGTGTCAGAATTAGAAGGCAACTGTTCGCGATCTGAATCTAGAAAGCAGGTCTAGATCTAGTTATGCCCAGTGACAGCACTGCATGTTAGATATTTTCAGTTTTTGGAATGTCCATAAATTGTGTAATCTTATATTCCCACCCCAGGACCTTGTGAAAACTTGCAAACTTCTCTGAAAACAATGCAAACTTCTGCTAATGTGAAAAGCCTGGATTTTTCAGAAGTGTCTTATGTAACCCGACATCACTAGACTGCCGTGATAAAATTCTTTAAATACCTGAGGGGGGGGGGGATTTTCTCACTTTATTTTGTGAAAACAGTTTGACATCCCTGCATTATGTATAGATTTTTCTTTTTATGCTCCTGACATTCTGATGCCTCAAATGCTTATAATCTCCATAATATGAATGATATATATATCTCGTTAAGAAAAATGTAAAGTGTATTAGAGTCATTGCTTAAGCTTGGATCTTTTTTGGAAATACATATATTTTCTACAACTATTTTTCAGCTGTGTGTGTCACTTTTATCAGATATCAACACACAGCATTTCAAATCTCAATTTTTCATCTTTCGTTGTGTGCTAGATTCACTTTGTAACCGTTTTGTAAATAATGCCTAATAATTCACAGAAATTGCAATAGAGAATACTTGATAGTATCTTACACAATTACTCATAGCACAGCTTTTCATTGTGTGAACTTTTTAGTTTGAAGGGTGAACAGATCATGGAGTAATAGGGTAAATTCTTAACAATTAAAGATATAGGTTCAAATTGATGTGTAGATGATAGTGCTATTTCTGAGGTATAATCAATTCTTGTAAACTCAGTGATCTACAAAAGATGAATGCAAGTAGTTTCTTATCTGCAATACAGTATCATATGAAACAAATCTTTTAAGTAGGAAATTTGTTCTTTATGAAGGTGTGAATGTCAATGTGGACCCAAGTGCCGAGATATTTATGGATTATCTCATAGTTGTTATTCTGAGTTTTATTTTGATGTAGAGTTCATGACAGGCATGTTTTCTTGAAAATATCTTTTATCCATTGATGATGATAAAGAGAAACTCCATATGTGCATTTTTTCCCCACCAGGCCTGCCTTTCTTGCCACCAACAAATCCATCGCAACGCCCCAATCTGTCCACTATGCAAAGCAAAGAGCAGATCTCGGAATCCAAAACGCCCAAAACGTAAAGCTGATGATTAAGGGAGATGGTGTTATGGGTTCTTCAAACAGCAGCATTCCTGAAATCCATTTTGTAGTTTAGTTATTCTTATTTAAACTGTTGATTTAGATATTGTTACTGTATTGACATATCATGAACAGATCAAAACTTTGCTTTCAGCGAATTATCTTGTTACTTTTTTTCTTTCTTTATGTAGTTTGCATTGAAATTAGATCTGTGTTTCTAGAGGTGGGGCAAACTTCAGTTGGGAATGAAATATTTCTTTACTTTTGACCAAAGTAATGCTAGTTGCCTTGTGGCTGGGCTGTAGGATGAGAAGCTCTGGGTTCAAATCCTAAGTGGTGCCAACTTTTTGTCAGTGAGAAAGAGAATTATACACTGTTCCTGACTGGACCCAAGTTAAAAATAAGTACCTGATCATTGATGGAAAAATTTTTAGATTGATTAGGATTGAGCATTTTAACAGGCAACTGCCTTATATTCTTCCCAGGAAGTTAAGAAGCTAGAGAGTATTTTTGTTGCATGTATCAGGGTAATAATATATTGTAGGGCATGAGAGCTTGTACTGTACTGTATGGGAATAAGAACAGTATGTATATTCTTTCCATTGTCATTATCATATTATTATTTTTACTATCATCAATTGATATCTGAATGCCTCTGACCATGGGTCTGTCATTTGGTGACAATTGTAAATATGAAAACTGAAGCACTCTTTATGTCTGTTATCTTTAATTCACTTTTTTGGTTTTGAAATGGTCAGACTCTTCCCTGATTGTTTTCATTGATATGATCTGAGTGATAAGGGCTTGACTATTTGTAATTTACCCTGAAATTCCACCCAGTGAAACAACTATAGCTCTTTCATTTTATGAATTGATGTAGTCAGAAACTTATTGGAAATATTCCCTATATACCTACAAATACCCAGTTACCAGTACAACTTGGAGACCTGGTTATAACATAATTTCAATGAAACCAGAATGCAGAAAATGCTTATTTCAAGTACATGTAAACAAAACTTTCATGAATTGTAAAGATAGAGGCCCCCATGTCTTATCCTTGCTCTGACTAGATCCACCATTGAAAACAAAATAAGCCTGCCAGTACCATATATCACTGGCAGGCATCTCAAATTAGCAAGACAAATCCTCTGTGCATTTGATAGCTCATCAACAAAGAGTAAAGTTACTGTAAAATTGTTATTGCAGTTATTCCTTTTCACACTTCGTGGAGCAATTCAGTATAATCTTTAGCATAGATTCTTTGCAGCCTCCTATGTCTGATTGGTGGCTGAGTTCTGCATGCAGACTTTGCCTTCTGGCCCTCCTAGGATGCCCTTGTTTTGTTTTCCTGTGCAGGTCCCAGTCGTGAGTTTGTTGAATGATGTTTGATAGCTGTCTCTGCAGTAAGTACCCATTTTCTTCTTCAGATCTGTACCTTCATAAAATTCTGTTATAAAGTAGTTATATGGATAATGTTGAATGCAACGTTTTGATTATGGCCAAGGATGATAAAGATCTGTATTCCTGTAGTGAGTAGACTGAATGTAGTTCCATTCCTGTGTAGCAAAATTTTTTATTTGTTGATGGACTTCATGTTACTTTTATCTTGTATGATTTATTTGATGCTCATCATATTAACCCCTACATTTGCTGTGTTGATGTTTTTCATATGTCATGATACTGCTACTGTGAGTGCTTTGGAGATGTGCACCATGTGTCACTCTGTTAAATGGCCTCTGTGTCCATGCCATAATAAGTGACTCACAATTCTAGACAAATCAGATATTTTTCTTAGCAAACGAAGGAAAAGGTGTCCTTAGCAGCAAAGAGATTAAGGTTTTCAAACAGATAATTTTTCTTTATTGAAGGGCAATTCTGATTGATTGGAATCTCTGATATTTCAGCAATTCTTTGAGTATTTTTGTTATACTTAAATCATATGTTCAGTATGGCATAGCATGTCATATGAAAAGAATAATCTGAATTTCTGAACTCACTGGGGGGTGGGGTGGGGATTACTTTATGAGAAATTGTTTTACATTTATCATGTTGGATAAAATGGGGGTGGGGGGTGGATATTTTATGAGAAATTGTTTTATATTTATTGTGTTGGATAATTTTCCATTTCTCGTTATATATAAATCGTTTTATCTTCATGATGAAATCAGCCATGGTGCATTGTCCAGATTGAGCAAATGTAAATGATTATTGCTCTAGCGGCAGACATGTAGGGCATCATATGAGAAATAATTAGTAGTCACAACCACTGTGTTACTACCTCATATGTGAGTTTCATTTGATGCACAATTACTGCAAATTTAGTGGTTGTTGTATTAAAATTGGAAAAATTAGTAAAAAGATTTGCTCTGTATGTCATTATAAATTATAATACTTTATTTTTTGTTTTTTGTTTATAAACTTTCTTATTTGGTTTAATTTATATTGCAGTAACAATAAGTTGGTTTTTTTTACTTTTACCATTCATGAAATCATTTCTACGCAGTTATCATTTGAGGCTCTGAACAAAAGTGTATTATTGCATTTTTAATGTAATAAACAGTATTATGTTGGAAATGTGTATGTTTATCCTTCAGTTATTTGCATGATTAAAAAATGATTGCTTCACACGATTCATATTTTTTCAAAGTTCCATTCTACTAGAATGTGACATTGTACATTGTTATGGTATGATGCTGGCAAAATCTTAAATGACTATATGTTAGCAATGAGTGAGATATGTAGACACTATAAATTTGAGAGGATTCCATTGATATTTTAAATCTTAAGTAGAATGTATGTATAAATATTTGAGGGTACTAATTATAATCTGTGCATTTGCAAGGATTTAGTTAGTGAATATCTATACTTTAAATCTGCAACAGAACCCATAAAAGGCTTATGGACTCGAAAACTGCTGAATGTATCCACCTGACACTTGGCACACAACGTTGTTGCATAAATATCTGAAGACCGCAGGGGAAAAATGACACTAATCACAAAATACTAGTTTAATGTAAAATGCATTTTAAGATATGAAAGTGTATGATTCTTGTTTAAGAAGCATGTCCTTGTATTTTTTATTTATAGTATTACAGTCATCTTTTGATAGAGGCGGACAGAAGGTACGTAACTTCAGTAGGAGGGCTACCGGCAGGGCAGATAATGATGAAAACTGTATTTTGTGACTACTGTCATTTTTCCCCTGTGGTCTTCATCTGTGTCTCTATTTACATAAAGCCGGAAAAAGCTTACTACATTTGACGTTATCCTAAAAAAAACAATAATAATTGAATGGTAAACTCCCCAGAGCGTTTGATCTGAATTGTGTGTTTGATAGAATAATACATTTAAAACACCAAACACGATTTCTTTGAGTAACATTGAGTTTAATCATCCAAAATACCAACATCAAGGTGTGCATGCTTGCCATACACTTTAAGTTGTAGGACAGTATTGGTTTAACCAATACTTAAATATGAAGGCGGTTGGTTCTGTTCTAGCCATAAAAATGTGTGGAATGCAAGTTTAAGCATCAGCGATGGAAAAGATAGACCTCTGACTCTGACACGATGCAGATTTGTGAAATTGTATCTCTGGACTCTAAAGCATGGTCTGTTGTCAATAATAAATTCATTGTAGCATGGACTGCAAAGATATTTTATGACAGACCGTGGATACTTTGCTATGAAGGCTTTTTATAAATTCAGATTTCCTTACCACACAATTCATTGACTTCAGATTAATTAAATTGTAAGAAAATATACATCAAGTTATTTATAGTTGACTGACAATGTATGTTAAAGTAAATTATAGGCAACAGAAAATTTCTTTCATTTGGAGACTTAGGCCTTATTCTAATATTATAAGGATTGAATTATTCGGAGATCATGGTCATTTTGAAAGAAATGACCATGACCAAATATTGTCAAGTGAAATTTGTTCAGAAAGAGAGCAGCCATTAGTGTCAAAAGAAACATAGTCTCAAAACAATCCCAACTTTGGCTTAGACAGCTGGCATGTATATGTAATTGGATTACATGTAAACAGTTGGCATGTATGTAATTGTGACCTGGTATCACCAAGTGCAAAAAATCATAGGCAGAGACCAGTGAGTGGATGTAGTATTGATTTTTTATTCTCGGTAAAATGATTATCAAAAGATAAAAGGAGTACACATGCACAATGATTTATCAACATGGTTTAGATCTTTACCCTTTGACTGCCAAGATTACACATAATCTCTAGAATTTGTAAGCTGTCAGATCTGGTTTCAGCAATGTTTGCCTGCACCAAATTTTGCAAGCACTTTGGATATTTAGCTCTCAGTGACTGAAACAAAAATGTCACTAATTTTAGTAGATGAGACCACTGAATAAATAACTAGAGATCCTGACAGTGAAAAGGTAAATTTGACAATTTGTGAAGATCATGCACAATAATTCAGCAGTGATTAGTGCAAGCGTTAAATAAAGATAGGAATAATAACAAAAGAATACTGATTTATGATGGCAAATATTGAAATACTGCTAAAGTGTAACACATCAGCAGTTGACACTACACACACAATAAACACATCTGCAATTTGCAAGGAAAAGTAGAGAGACATTTCTAGATTTTTTAGAAATAATTAAAGGGATGAAAATAATCATGTTAAAAAAAACAAAATTGAACATTACCTTGGCAATCTGCACAGGGCCAAATTATTGTGGCATGGTTATACTTTGTTCACAATGTGGAAATTATGAAGAGCTTTTTTGGAGGGAGGGTCAAGTCAGTAAATTACAGCCATCCAGAAATTTCATGTATTTATGTAATCGGTGCAAAAGTATAACCAGAATTTAAGACGACAGAGTTTTCACCGTCAAAGAACATAAAAATCCCAAGAATTTCTATCTCTTTAGAAATAGAAAAAAAAAATGTATATATTTTCAGTGACATATGTATAATCATATTTAAAGTCACAGCGTAACATATGACCTGATTGTGCTGGTATAATAAAAATGCTCCTGATATGTTCTTTACTTTGTGGTGGACACAACTTAACAAATTATTAATTCACAGAGCCCAAATCTTGGCCTGGCAATGCACTAGAATGATGAATTTCATTTGTGCCATTGTGTATGATACAGATAAAACACTTTCATGTTTATTTTGTTTTTCCACACAGAAATTTGCAGTTTTAATAATTATGCAGTTTGCCATATTCATATATTGGTATCATGATATATAATGTTTAATCACAGAAAAAATATGAAATGATTTAAAGCTTAGGTAACAACAAAGATCTGTGACTGATACTGTGTGTATGGCAAGTGGATATATGAATAAAACAAATAAAATATCATACTGTTGCAGAATTGAAGGGGAGGGGAAGGGGGGGGGGGTGGCATTCTACTTACACATGTGCACAGAACCACATAACGTAGAAATGATAAAATGTGCAAAATGAGAGAATGGGTTCAGAGAGCAATGCCGAATGCCATTTTGTGAAAACAACTCAACATTCACCTCCTCAGTGATAAATATGTGCATATGTATAGTTCATTTGTACATTATCTGACAGTTGGAAATGCAAATGGTACTGAGTGATCAGATTCAAATTTGGAGAACACTGGACCAGAGCTTTATTGTGGCACCCCATGTATTTCAGCATCAATGAAACCCACACTTTGGGCATACTTTCACTTGTATTTAAGTTCTTTTCACAAGTCAGTAAAGATTTGGGCAGCACAAGGCTAGCCTTGTAAATATGGCAGGATGCATAACATTACAGAGAGAAAAAGGACAAATTGACTTTGTACCATATGCATTTCTCACTCCTCATCTATTTCTTCATTTTGTTTGTACACACCTGTTTTTTCAATTCACATCTTTAAAACATGAGAACAATAACTATACCATAATAACATTTACTCCAATAAGGTTTATATCATTCAAACACAGGTTGTCTAAAAATATTGTATCTATAATAAGAATATATTCTGAGAAATGAGACAGGATGCCTGATAAGAGATGAAGTGCAGATATACACATATACTAGTGTATAAATAGACAGCAGTGATATCTGTTTGCATAATTCCCAAAAATTATGTAGAGGAACATCAATCCTTCTTAAGCAGTGACATAAAACCAAAAGTATGGAAACAATGACATGAAGTTGAGGATCGGCAGCGGGGAGTTATCAAAACCACACGAGGCCATCAAAACCACACAACTTGCAGTATATATATATGTTTATCATGAAATTCCTGTATACACATGAATTTCACTAAGAAATTTAAAATTATAAATGGCATTATCTATGAAACCAACTCCGTGTGCATCTTAGCGTCATGAGTATGATCATCAAAGAAAACATTTCTGGCTCTGATGCTCCTGTTGAAAAGGAACAAAAACATTGTATCAAACTATTTGTAAATCTTTTTTTGATAATAAAAAAAAAATATTGATCTGATTAGATTCATAAGCATGTTGTTCATACATCAGCTAAGATTCACGATTTCATTCATTTTCTCATAACACGTTTACTACTAGCATGGAATAACTGACGGCAGTCAGCTGCCTCAGCTTTCACAAAAAAAAAAAAAAAAAGCGGAGGAGGTGGGGACTGAACTTAAACTTTGTATTGCAGATGAAGTCTTTCATCTACTTCAGGAAGGAACAAGAAGCTCATTTGCACTATTTTACATTAAGAAAGCAGCAATGTAAATGCTTTATATTTGAACTGTGATATATAAGCGATGCAGTTTTCAATTCAATAAGTTACTTTCTTTATGAATAATTCCATTACGACTAGCACTGATGTCCTGTAGCAAGGGTTTTCACTTAGAACAGCTCAATATGAATCTAAAAATTGTACAAACCACCCATTACAAAATCAGTATCCTTTTCATCATATTTGTAAAATTGATGGGTTGACAGTTTACTTGCTTGATTAATTACTACTGCTATGAAGTCATTAAGATTCAAACACTGATAAAACCTACCAATCATCGCACAAAGAAAAAACCTACCTTCCGACATAGGGCTCAATTCTTTTTAACACCCCCATGCTGGGAGGCTCATTGCCATAGCTGTTCACTGCTGTGGATTTTGTGAAACCATCAGGCTTCTGCCTCTGGACACCTCCCCTCATGTGACCTGCTCTGTCAACACCAATGGGTGTTGGATCTGGGCCAAATCTGAAGATAGGTGGATGAAAGCAATTTTAATAGAGAAAACTTTAAAAAAGCAGACATTTTGCATGGCATGTCACACCACCCAGCCCACAATAGTCCAAGCCTCTTTTAGCTGTTCAGAATAAAACAAAGACAAAGTTTTGCGCAAATGAGGTATTTGAGGTTGGTCACCTGATTGAGATATTCATGCTCACAGACTGATTTTGGCATATATTCTATGCATGGCAGGTAACTCTTGACCAATGAGGAGCATTTAGAGAAGATTCACACCATGCAAACAAACCCATGTGTGAGTGATGTTTTCTCAGTCATGCGACCAACCTCGGAATACCCCATTAAAGCTATGATTTAGGAAGAACCGAGTATTAGCTTAACCTTTTCACGTCATGCCGCCCTAGTACTGAGCGGCACAAATCGCAACCTCTACTGTCGCGTCGCGCAAATCTTGAGCACACTGCACTGCAACTCTCACACCGTGCAAGTGTTGAGTTTCAGAGTTTCACATTTTTTTACGTTGTACCATTGATGTGCATTGTTTTTTTGAAAGTAACATTACTACAATATAACACTTCATCTGGCACAATACGAAATAAAATGAGTCACAAAAAATTTGTTTTTATGTTTTATACATTGTAAGAAACCTCAACCCAAAATGGTGCGTTTACAGGGAATTTCTATCCAAAATCAGTACATCAGGAGGGAATTTTGGGTTCGAGCAATACGTGATGTGAAAAGGTTAAAAAGTAGTATTAAATTAATGAAACAAAATAATGGCTGCTACATTAGCTTACTTGTATAGGGGTGATTATGGTTAACATCATATTTCAAAGCCTAAAAAATAACACCAATGTGACCTGCCTGATTTAGGTGAATGAACATAACATACAAGGGCAACAGAAAAAGAGGCAGGCAAAGAGAGAAGTTGGAAGATAATGTCTCTGGTGGAACAGATTTTTTAAATCAATGTTGAAATCTGGGAATGAGTACGTGACTGACCGTAGTCACAGGGGACTGATAAGATCGAGATAACCTCCACCAGGAGGTTGAGAAACGTATATAGAACGGCTGATATGCTTAGCAGCAGAGTAGAATCAAAACTAGAGCCAGATGAAAATGCTGACATCGTTGACATGAAAAATTTCAAACCACTAGGACTTAAAAAAAGAAATTTTAAAAATACAGTGGAACCCTGATAACACGTTCACCCTTGGGACCAAACTCGGAAGATCGTGTTATCAGGGTGACTGTGCTATCAGGGATCAACCATTTTTCTTGTCCAAACCCATGCTGATTTTCCAAAACATGCAAAAAAAAAAAAAAAAAGGCTAAGGAATACATTTGAAATAAAACAGAGCATACATTTATTATAATGTACTTATTAGAAGAGGCTGAATTATAGACATACTACATATATATATATATATAATTGTATATCTATGGTCAGAATACATTACTAATACCAATGACACAAGACCGGACACTCCCTTTTTCGCATCACTAAAAAATGAGTGCACAACCACACCCCCTCCTAGCATGTACACAGTCTTCTTCACGTCATTAAAAAATGCGCGCTGCACGGCTTGTGTTACTTATTTTGTATTCAAGTTCTAGATCAATTTTGCAGTTTGTGCACATCTTTCTGGATCTTTTTGGGAAATGAACAAACAAAAAAATGACATGCCATGACTTTTAAATTTGTGTAATCAATGCCTGCACTGTAGTTACATTGTATCAAACTGGGATTCTGTAAGATGAACAGTTGTCATACATGTACAAATCTGACCGTTTAAAGTTTGTGATAAATTTTTCATTATTTTTTCAAAATGCAATTATCCCTATATCTGTGTATGATTTGAAACTGATCCTGAATTAGGAATCATCTTATACCCCAAAATGTATTAAATTATGTTTGTCTATTACACTAGCAAAGTTCTTGCATTTGCCATGCACAAAGGGATGCCATTATACTTCTCAGAAACATCTCGTAATATAACAAAGCAATAGTAGTTGCATTTATTTTGCCCTGGAACTTTACCTGGTCATGTAGTGTGTTAAGAATCTCATTTTGTCATCAGCAGTTTGCACATAGGGACCATTGTTCTCCACAAATCCTGTGTCTTCCTTAAAGCCCACACTGGTTCTGTCCAGCCGATCAGCTTCTGACTTTCCAGGACGCTGCTGACCTTTGAACTGCTCTTGCTGGACACTGTGAAAATCAGCACAATTAATTAGTTATTTTCATAATATACAAACAATAAATATTATGACTGTGAATTTACGCAGGATGCTATTTAACATCATATAAAATTAGCTTAGCAAGATATAGAAAAATATTTGCTATCATTAGAAAGATTCTTTGAGGGAAGAATTCTTTGTTATATCATTTTCAACATTCTTGAGACAAAACAAGAGTTATACACGTACCTGGTTTTGTTGTGAGGGAATTGCATGTTGAGATACTCTGTGGGATCTTGCCTTCGAGTTCTGTCAGCTTTGAGACCAGGCATGTCTGCTAACTTGTCATATGCCTGGGATTAAACAAAAACAGAAAGTAGCATTACAAGAAAATAGTGAACATAATGACATCCTTATGATGCCCAAGCCATACAGAAAATCAGTGCTGAATTTCCACTGTAATAGCTTGTGCGATTCAATAAGAACTAGTGAACTAACTGGATGTTTCTATCAATATTTCATTCAGCCATTTTTATCAGCCTAGATTTATGTCTCTCATTTACCCCAGGTTATTACAAAATGCAACATTATTTAGAATTAAGCTAATGGATATTGTAACAAATGCCTCCATAGAATGTGAAAAGTTGTATTGATAAAGTAGATCAAACTCTACTTTCTTTGACATTTCTTTGAACAACAGACTGAAACATTGGAAAAAGTGGAGTTTTGCAAAAAAAAAAATTTAAGCAAAACAAGAAATCTGTTGGTTATATGGACCATTTTTCAAGCAGGATATAATTAATTCTTTTAGGGAGTTCCCCACTAACTTAAATGCAAATCCAGGTGTACTCACATCAGGGGCTTTGACATTGACATACTTTGGCTTGACTTCTTCACGAGTGAAGCCTGTGCCTCTGTCAGACCCATGCGCAACTCCACCTGGCAATGGGTCATCTCCCTGGAGTACAGAGAATAATACATTAACATATTTACTAACTGTAGAGTTCCAGAAATAGGTTCTGCACATACCTGAGAACATAATTTCACATCAAGAGCTGTTAATATTGCGGATTTTAAAGATGATAACAATTTTATTCATTGTATGACTAGCTGTAATTCACAGATGCAGTAATCTGTGTCATTATATGTCTTTAGCTATAACATTTACACATATCGTGATACTATCATTAGGAAGCTTTTCAATATCTTGGGGATAAAAGTCACCAATCGTTGTTAATGCCAGGCAGCTTATTCAAATATTAAAGAGCAGTCTTTGTTTAACCTATTCCTTTGGAAGAATGGAGAAAGGGGCGAAACATATTGTGAAGGAAGCAAAATTAGCATAAGCAGAGCTCTGAAAAAATTATGGTTATCAGCTGAGTAACATGCTAGAAGACAGTTTCTGCAAAACAGTTTAGTATGTGCTGTCTACTGAGGGCAAACCCCATAGTATTACTGCCAAATGTAAATCTCACCCTGGACCAATCTTTGGGCAGATAACTGGTCTTCATGACAGACACTCCTATGGGTCTATGGGTGTACCAGCCCTGAAAAAGCAAACAACAATGGTGGAGAACTTCAATATTTTTTGATATCCTAATATTTGTTTTTCTGTCTTATGTGTGCCCTCACACACTTTTTTTCCTCACTACATTTGATTGTCTAAGCATTGTTTGGAAACAATATACATGTACATCACAGTGAAATCTGTGTAGGCGTGAAAAATGATAGGGATAACTGTAAAGCTGTGCAACACAACCACCATTCTTAGTCACTATCCACGACCCATGACCCCGGACTACTCTATTTCTCTATGTTACATTTCCTGTTTGTTAAAACATGGTGAACTGTTGTATTCCACTATGCTCCATTTAACACGAGGAAATGCCCCGACTTTTCTCAGCATTCTTTTCCAAGCATCAAAGGTCAAGAAACAATGGCTGGTGAAAGATCAGACATGATCACAGACTAGACTTCAAGACAGGCTGAGCCATTCTGAGAAAGCAAAAGTAAAGTTTAGAAAAGTAACCTTAATGCCCTTTTGGCATTAGAGAGATACTTAAGAAAGGACCAAAATAAGGGGGATAACATAGAGGTCTATAATGAATAGAGTGGGTATAAAGGTGACATAAAATGATGTGGGTAACAGCTACTTACCGGCTTCAGATTTCCATGTGCTTTGTTTGGTTCAAAGGTAACTGGCTCATCATTCACATTGTGAGTAAATCCTGACATCTCTTGTGGCCCCACTTCTTTGGTGCTAAGGTCCACTGTAACAATAAGTTCACACAAAGGTAAGATTCAGCTGGACATATATGTATGTTGCACAGTCAGGTGAAATGGATTGGATGTCAAATGAGGCCTTGAAAATTTAGAAAACTGGACCCTACTGATGATAGAGTTCCAAGAGTGAATTTTCAACTTTAATACCATGGCACAGAGGTATCTAGAACATCAACACTAAATGGCACAGTCAACATGGCAGCCTTAACTTCTCAATTACCATAATTTTCTCAATAAAGTAAAAAACCTTGTTTTCCTTTCCATTGGGAGTGATAACGTTATCTGATATCAACTCATTTCATCATCTGACTTATGCACTACATACATCATGTATTGAGCAATGCTATATTTGATACGATTACAGAAATAAAAGATATATTAAGGTAATTCCGGCAATCATAAAAGATTATCTATTATCATTGCTTTTACTGCTCCAGCCTTTTGATTTCCTCATTATGAATACTGTAATTATATTTTATCTATCTTTTGTCCATGCAAGCAGTTTCACAACTTAATGATTGCATTCCATGGTGTGCCAAATGGTATTACAAAACAGCTTATTATAGCTTTTGGGATTTGGATCTTCACCACCAAAAGAGATCCCAGGTTTTTGTAGGAAATATAAACTTTAATGAAGCATTTTCTAACATAAACAACATGGAAACAAGTTGGAAGTTATTGTCATGAGCCATTTAAAAATTATCCAACAAATAGCACTGAACCTAGAAGACACCCAAAAATCTGATTTTTTGAGTTTCTTTTTATCCATTTGACACATCAAAACAAATTGAAATAGAGCTCTTTAGGATTGGTAGTATTCTAACATGTTCAATAAAAAGTCAGTAAACAAAAACTCAACAGTTTAATTGTTATCCTTACCATTTGGCCATGGAGCACCTTTAAATTTCTCCCGGGTTTCTGTCTTCATGTAATTTGGGCCCTGTCCATCAATGAAAACAAAAATAATTTTTATAATTTGAAATGACACGTGTTGAAGATAAATAATGTTATGTACACTTTTCAGTGATTGTTGGGACAAAACTGAAGATTTCTAAAAAATATTGTGAATAACAGATCAGTATGTTATATATACTATTGAACTGAAAAATACAACAATACTGCAGGTAAAATGAAACCATGGCAAAGCATCTGTTACAGCATATAGATGAAGTAAAAGAACAACAGCAATGATATATGCACAAATAAATAAAAAACAGTCTCTACTTTAATAATTGTAATATTCTGTAAATATGGAAGCTCCTAACTACTACGGAGATTGCATATTATTAAAATGAAATATCCTTATTGATGGGGATTTTTTTTTTTTTTTTTTGTCCAAGATAAAATCTATTACCACTACATAAAAGAAAAATGAAAAAAGACATGATATGACAGAATTCGATGAATATAAACAGAATGTCAGGCTTTCTGTAATGAAATTTCATTACTTTAATGTAAGATCAATTATGACAAGATGTTAAATTAGTATTCCTCTTTAATTTGTTAAAGTTTTTAGTGTATTGCATTGAAATACATGCCAGTGTACAATAATGAACTCATGAAAAAAAATATGTAAACTATTTTTGAAACAAAGACTATCGGAGATTTGACAACAATTATAATGATGCAAATGTGTCTGTGACATGGAGATCTCCCACCCTTTTTGCTTTACAAGCAGGCAGATTTAAAAAAAAAAAAAAAACAATAATAATTCTGTCGTATATTATGGTTTCAACAGATCCAGGAATATCATATTCCTTGATCTGTTGATCTGACTACAGTCTTTCAGATCTATCAATATTTACGATTCCAGTGCTCAAAGAAAATGGGGAATTGCTTTGATGTTGTCAGTATGAATGAGGGATAAATAAAACTCCCCGTTTGGAAATCAAGGGTTTAAAATGTTTATTATTCCACACACATGAATTGCTTCCATCCAACTTGTCCAGCCAAAGAAAAATAAAGTAAACAAACAAACAAACATATAAAATAGAACGACCCTATATCAATGAGATCTGGCATGTATTTCAATGTAAATGCACACGGGTACTAACATAACCATAATTCTCCAGCTCCACAGGATCTTTTGGTTGCAGATGATGCAACAGGGGTTTGTACCTGGGTAGCAGATTAGCTGGTGCACTTGAGGCTCTGGTGTCGATAAAGACACCATTAACCTGTGGGGTTCACCAGTAACATTTAAAATATTCATGATAATAAATATAATCCCCCTCCTTCCTCAGTATTCCGAGGTGTCCAATAATTATACGATACTTAAGATTGATCTGAAACATACCTTCAACATAATATATGTTGTGTGTCCAAAATGAAGCAAGTCTGAATGTTTAATACCCACAAGAGCCATGCAAAAGTAAGCCTGTTTGCCTCCAGTTCCAATATTTACGAGAAATTGTATGAAATAAATATACAATGAAACTCTGATATTAAGAAATCGAAGGGACCAGGATTTTTATTTCTTAATATCAGAATTTCTTAATATCTAACAGAGACCATAACATAAAACAATGGGGATAACCTGTACATTGACTCATCGTTACTATTAATTATTTCCTCAGAGAAGCGTCCCGTACAAAGCCTGCGCATGCGTTTTGCACAGAAAAACGTCTAACAATAACAATTTTTTTTTAAACGATGAAATATAAACTGATAGGCTACTGAAAGATATGTTTTACTCCGCGCTGAAAGCTAGGGTATTGTGCTACAGTGTGTAGGTTAAGTAATAAATGCGGTTAAATTGATGGCCCTCCAGGACCATTGTCCAACCTTTTGATTTCCCCCTTATGAATACTGTAATTATATTTTTATCTATCTTTTAGATAGATCTACACTCTGTTAGATCTACGATATCGCAGAACGTTCCTTAACACGGTAAAGATTACTTCTCGTCTCCCCCACCCGGCACACCCTGCCCAAACCACTTTACTTTCACCTCAGTGGACAAAGAAACACCATCCCCATTCCAGGTTGTTTTACCTGGGCCTAGCCTATTGCATAAGTATCACGCAAACGTTGTCTTGCCTTTAACCATTAGTGTGTAATTAGAGCTAGCAAGCATTGTTAGGAGTGGACGAACAAACAAAAAACTGGTCGCGTGCTCAGTTTAACCATCTTCAGATGCCGCCATGTGGTTTTACTCATCACTTCTGGGAAAATTATTTCTTTATAAGCAAGATCGGGAGGATCAGCATTTCGCAAATTCCGAGATCTTATTACAAAAAAGAATAAAGAAAAAAACGGGACTGCATATTCTTTTCTTTATTACCGAAATTTTACAACATCCGATTTTGTAATATTAGTAGTACTAGCATAATATAATCCAATGAAATGGAGCAAAAATATAAATTACTCCAGACATAAAAGAAAGGATATAAATACTGCTTCAACACTAGCCTTTTACTATGAAGAGATATATTCATAGATATAATAAATGAATAAACTACATAATAAATAAAATGAGAGGGAATTATTATAATACGATTACACTCTGACATGACGGCTATCTACAGTAAAAAATGAAAGGACATCAATGCAAAAGAAAAATAAATCTAAGCTCTATATGCAACTGATAATGATGGCTACAAAGAAAAAGACTGCCATGAAAAATCAGTTGCTACCAACCAAAAAAAAAAAAAAAAAATGACGGCAGATATAGAAGCAGTTTATAATTTATACGTCCGTAGCAACATTGAAACAGGATAACATTTTTTGGACAATATTACTATCATAACCCATCTAAATAAGTTGCACAAATCAGTCTCTCCATGAATTTGTCTCAAATTTTACAGAGTCAGGCAGTGGGAGTTTGAGATATAAGATAAAATATACAATGAACAGAAATGATGTTATTGTTAAATGCTTCCTTCCTCATCCACAACCAACATCCAGTTCTTCAGGTTATCATACAAATATTAGCCAGTTAAAAATTTAGGCTTAGTGAAACCACAAAATTCAATCTGATTCATTTAAGTAATATTAACTCTATAAGCAAAGAATTGAATTACTTATACAATATACTGCCCAATAACTATATTCCTATAGCAACACTTTTTGGTTTTACAGAGCCAGCACCACTAACGTAGATATTTACTGAGGTGCCGGGCAATATTGACATAATCAAAGAAAGAACATTACCTGATGCATGTAGGGAATAGTTGTGGCCTTTTCTCGAATGAATCCTGTTGGAACCTGCTTTACACTGTATGGAAAGGTTTCAAGTCCTGATGGCTCTCTGTACGGCTGGAAGTCCAGTTGTGTAACTGAGCGATAATTCCCATCACAGATACGCCTGGAAAGTTAAAAATACAGAAAAAGTACATATAGAGAACTTGAGAAAAAAACATTGTTGAGAAAATACAAAATCTACGTTCTCATATTTCTTATTATATATCCACATGTCATTCCTGTCTTTGAACAAAGGAAATCTTAAGCACTTGACAAGAACATTAACCCTTTGAACCAGTGCCTGAAAAACCCCTGTCCCTGGTCTCCTGGGCCAAGAACGCACATTTAATGTTCAATATCTTTTGTAAACACAAGCCTCAAGCGCGATCATGGGTGCAGACATTTGTAAGCACCGTAGTCCTAAATGTCCTTGCCTTAAAGCAACCTATCAATCTATTTTTAACTGTAGTGGACATGCAGGACTGGGGTAAGAGTTTCAGCCTGGTCTACTGTGCTGTGGGGCATTTGACACCTGAAAATCTGCCCGGTGTACCATGTAGGGTTCAATGGGTTAAAGTCCAAACTAAAGTGATTAAGTCACTTAATTCATTTAATGAATGTGTTGCCATGAACACATGACTTCTTTACAACTGGGCTCTACATTTCAGGATCACAGTTTTGGAAGACTCATGATAAACTTACTATAGGATTTTGTTGATAATGAAGTGATTCATATTAAAAATATATTAATAAGAAACCCGTACAGATATCTGGAAGGCTTTAACAGAATACAAATGAGAATACATGTACATATTTTGACACAGACCTGTTAAAAATGCCAAAGTTTTGAAATTTAAAAATCCACACATCCTAGTTGGTTATAATGTTTGACATGAAATTACCTCATTGCAGGATTATCAACATCATCTAATCTTCTGTTGTAATAAACACCAGGCCGAAAATTGCTAAGATAACCAGTGCCTCTATGTCGCCCTTGTCTTGGCTGAAACTTGTCATAGCGTGCTCCATATGTTGTTGAGTTTTGTGTAATATAAAATTTCATGATATTGGTGTCCGCACCCTGAGAATTCTGGATGTGGACATTTCGAGGTCCTGTGGGCAGAGTGCTCATCTTGCCTACAGTGAAAAGGATTGTCATTAAAAATTTGGCATATATTGTTCTCAACATTTAGTAAATTCCACAGAGTCATAAATAAGGATGCCTTCAAACATTATATATTGTGTTGGCCCTAGAAATACATGTTACAGAAATATTAATTGCAACTAATGAACAAAGTTAACTTGTACACTCTGAAGCTTGACATAAAGAGCAAGAAATATTTAAAGAAAACAAAGAACGGATGTCAAATATCAAAAGCACAATATGAAATGATTAGGGAGGATTTTCCACTTCAACCCATCACCTATTTTTCTCAGCTGACACACATAATTTTCTGTCAAATCAAACAATTCATTCAGCATGCCTCAACATATAACATTTTATTTTGTAGTTTTTATTTATCAAATATTTATTTATTTTGTGACATTACAGGCCTCTTTGCTTGGTTGTAATATAAACATATAAAAGTAATGTACACGTATTTATATGTTTTCGGGAAGGGAAGCAAACAGCGATTCTTTTTATGGTGAACACATTTTTCAATGAAACAGGTAGATCTAGTTCTAATGATCACAAAAAACACCTATTTATCATGTATAATTTACTCTTTTCAGGTTAAGGTGAATGTTTCTTGTGAAATGAAGTATAAAATTCCATCATGGAAACTATAGAGTGGACAGAAACTATGATAACAATATACAAAGGTTCAGTTAAAACTCTGCATTAATTTTTCAGACAACTGAATGTTTAGAAATTGAGTTAAATGAAAAGGCAATGGAAACAAAAGTTGTCCGTAGAGGAACAATAGAAGACTGGTAAATAGCAACTCTAAAGAAATTTGACAGTTTCGATTTCAAACTGCAGACACACACAAAGCATGGCCAGAACAACATTTTCTTTGATGGATGACAGAGGCTTTAGATAATTAAAGTGATCAATTACTAATTTACCCCTACGAGGCCTTATTTTAAATCTAAAACGTTAAACTGTGGCTTATCAGCTCTGTCGATATTTTGGGGGGATCTGACACGTTAACTAGTGTTGTTATATAAATCTGCCATCCTATGCCTTATTCTGTAACTAAAATTTCTCATAAACAAACAGCAATGAACACCAATACTGATGTTGTGAATCCCAATACTGATGTTCAATAGGTCCGTTGGCGTTGACTAAATTATGAAGTGTTACATTTTGGGGGAGTTTAAAAATCACAACATTTATTTCGAGCGTGCGATATCAATGCTTTGAAAAAAAAAAAAGTAAAATATCTGCTTTTTAAACTATCTGCCTTTCGAAATTACAAACCGGAAAATACCACAGAGGGTTGGCAGAGGCTAACAACTATCAACAATAAAGCCCTCGTCCACAGCGAACCACTATTGTCCAGCTTTGGCTTCCCTCGTCGCTAAGGAACGGAGGCCATTTCTCTAAAAGCTATGACGTAGAGGTAAGCTTTGTTAATAAAAAAGTTGGCTCACTGGATTTCTTCTACAATTCAATTTCATTATCCTAAACAACTTTATTTTACGAAAAATGTCTTAAACTTTAGACGACTATTAACTTTACGATTATCATTATTATATTTACTCTAGATTACAAGCTAAGTTTCCTGCATCACTTGGATGAGAAAACAGAACTGTACACGAATGGTGGAAATAAAAGTGAAACAAATATTTAGGATCTAAGACATCGTTTTGCCACTGCCACACCATCGCCTCAATCACCACCATAGAATAGAAATATTACTGTAAATGGGCTAATCAGTTTGAACTCTTTCTTGACACCAAAGCCCTGCGGTGAAATCAAACTTTCTATTGTAAAATCCAGTCAGTTAGGCAGCTATTCACCCTGGAAAATTGAAAAGGACAACTTAATTAGATCTACAAGAAACTTGATAGGCAGATGTCTTTTTTGTTGTTCTTGTTGTTGTTATGGATCGATTACTGATGTCTATTTTGGGCTTCTGTCTGTCTGTCTGTCTATATGTATGTATGTATGTATGTATGTATGTATGTATGTATGTATGTATGTATGTATGT
>JBCEWB010918186.1:0-32839 GCA_039654565.1 Peronia peronii
ATTGTTTTTTTTTTTTTTTTTTTCTACAGAATTAGATGACACAAAAGAAATATTATATGAAAAAAGAGAAAAATAGAACGAAACAAAAATGAGGTGTTTGCCTATAAAGTCTATGTAAAAAAGTATTCTTTATTGTGGTCTAAGATGGCATTAAAAAAACAAAACAAAACAAAAAAACTTTGAAACTTAATTTTACAACAAGAAATTCATTGCTGGTGATTCAGCAACGATGTTGTAGGTCCATAAAGTTCAAGTGAAGAGGCCATAATTCTCTCTCACATTCTTCTGAACTTTTCCATTAGTTTTCAGTATCGGCAACCCTGAGTGTAAACATATCTACTTAATAAATGTCTCTGTCTAGAGGTATTGGTCATCCTTCTGTGATAATGATATACTGTATCACTGTCACTGTAATTTCTATTATATACATGGAATAGTTTTTTTCATTTTGAAATCAGAGACTCTTCTTCTTTGATATAATACTCTGCCTTTCCTGGTCAGTGACCTAGTCCATGAAATTTATCTGACCTACAAATCTTTTTTGGGGAAAGAAAAGCAACAACTCGTTTTTGCGAATCTTGTTTGGGGGGGTCATTTTTTTTTTCACACAATATGTTGAACCTCCTGTCTAAATCTGTCATGGACTGTTTATGAAGACTGCTAGATCTGTTTGGACAGTTCTCATTTTTTATTTTGTTTCTAAGAAAAGAACAATTTAATTTATTTTTCATTGAGCAATAGCAAGGCATTTACTTAGGGGACCGTTGTTGGCACATACCCTTTTTTAGATGGCACACATTTCAGAATAGCCAGGAGGACTTTTAGATTCATATGCATTCCGAAAATATGTGTTAATGTTGAGCTTACAGTAAGTGTCACGAGAAACCGCACGAGTAATAATGAGTGTGTCATCTAAACAGATCTCGTCTGAAATGTGATAGCTGAGAGTAATTGATGTTACATGATGAGCCCAACATAATTAGTCAGACTGTTACTGGGCAAGTAAGTCCGAGAAATGCAGTTTATGGCAATCAACACCTAATTATGAATAGATGAACCGCTTGACAAACCTAGACTTGAAGAGACAGCATTGTTCCAGGAACTCAAAGTTTATGTAATTTAAAATGTCATAATACACCTCTGACTGTTTGAGATCAGAAATTAACAATAATAGTAAAATTAGAGTAATTCGTACATATCTCCAGGATATGACACTAATAGTGGCTTATCACAAGACAAACTATTGTGTCAAGTCTGGCACCAATAACATAATCTGATACAATGTTAAAACAAAAAAAACTGTAAAGTACTACATTAGGCATTATAGTTGGGGCCAAACACAATTTTTTTTTTGTACATTGGTTTTCTTGACGGTTAACTTTAACAATCCTAGGCCTATTCATTTTTATTACATATACATCTGAATAATTTCCATATGATATAGATACAGTTATCTAGTGATGAGGTAAATGTTTTGGATACCCGTTTAACTCTCTACTGGTACTTGTGTTAAATAGAAGAAATACGTTTAGATATTGTCTGTGATAAAGTGAAGTGGAAAATCCTCTTCTTTTTCTTCCTTCCCACCATATCCTCCCCCACCCCCATCCCCACCTATCCTCTTTCCAAATGTGAAATTCCTGTATGTTTCTTTGTGATCTTTGTTCTAAACTAAAAATGAACTGAAATAGCTTTTTTTTTTTCGCAAGTAATTTGGGCAAGGGTCAAAATAGCCTTTTTTTTCTGACCCTTTTATAGGGTTCGTCATGAAGAATCTGTTCATCCCTGTTTTGATAGTATCAGTCTAACTTCATCGGCAAAAGTTGACTCATTATCAAAGGTCTACCCCACTCTCCTATTCAGTATATTAAATATTGTATATTAAATCTCTTGTAGCTCACCACTGAATTCAATCTTTCAGTTCCACCACTTACCTACAATAAATCGTCCCAGAATCTCTTGGGATTAGGCCTAACTATCGATTGTCTTTTAATTAAGTTGTGACGAAGTTAATATGAAGCATATCGGTATCTAGTAGAAAGTGTTGCAGATTGCGCGGACAAGATTGTACATTAATTTTGTGTTTTTGCTTTTTCTTTTTCCATGATAATCTAGTTTTGCTGTAGCATTTTTCTGATTTTTATTGGTTGTTGTTTCAGCATGAGCCCCAATGCCAAATGTTCCTAGTTTCAAAGTTTTTTTAATATTTTTTTTTATGTGTTTTACTTCAACCATCTCTGTCGCCTTTTTTTTTTGTGTGTGTGTGGTGAATTTTTTTTTTTTTCTGTTCTTTGGCTATATGTTGTTCCTCCCCTTCTCTTCTCCTTTTGAATAAAACTTAAAATTATTTTTAGTGACAGTACAAGTTCAAAAATGTAAAATTTCCAACATGTTTTCCATCATGAAGTGAATAATTATATGTGAAGTGAATTTATTGAGCCAGATTTTTCATTCCTAGCTTTACTTTTTTTTTAGGTTTTTTTTTTCTTATTTCTTCAAAATTTATTTCTAGGCCTGCTGAATGGATTTTAATATAAAGACATCATGAGAAATTTGGAAACATTTTTGTGTCCATTGCAAGACAGGCCTAATTTATTTACACGTATAAAATTATAGTCACTCTCGTGAGATGGTGATAGGCCTAAAGTCTGAATCTTGAAAACTGTGAATAAGCTGCAAGGTTATCTTTTGTTCTTTTAATCAAGGCACAGACGGACACCAAACGTTATCATTATTACATTTTGCTTTCATTCAGTTATTGTGTTATGCTTTTAGTTTGTATACAGTGATGAATAAAAAAACCTGAGTTTGGAAAAATGATGTGGAAATACTTTAGTTTTCTTTACAAAAATGTTAATGTCTGCAGTTTATGAGTAATACGAATCAGTAATGTTTTTGATTCTGTGGACCTGGTATGACTTCTCACGAAGTTTTGAAGTACAGTTATTTTCTCCTGACAAACTCCTCGATGTACTATACATAAGAAACAGACTGCCGGTGGCCCGAGAGTAGCCTTCGTAGCAATGGCGCAAGACCTGCTGGCGGCCTCACCTCTCAATACCAAGGGGTGGAGCGGCTGTGGGGCTAGTTATTTCACTGCAGCCCTGCATCGATGAGCAAACTTACTTACCCCGCACATTTTTCCGTATTTATGTGTATATCTATATGTTTATATTATGTATTCATGAGGGAGTGATTGTTGCTCTTTATTTGTTACTACTCACGTTTCGTACTAAACCGAATTTGTTTATTGTCTCTTCACTGCCCCCCCCCCCCCCCACCTCCCCTCCTCCACTCCCCCATTGCCGTTAACCCCATTGCATAGAAATGTATGCCGAAACACTCTATGCCACGTGGAATTAAAATAGAATCACCTTCTTGTCTTTGTGAGCTAACATGGGTTATAAAAAAAATGTCAAATACAAACACATAAATTTATATAAACGTACACAAACATACATGTACTTACATTTTCTCTCAGAATCCTTTCCCTTCACCCATCTCCCACCCCCTTCCCACCCCCTTCCCTACCCCACCCCAGCCATCCCCCTCCCTGCCGCAGCTCCTATATCCCCCCCCCCCCCTCATGTGCACACTTACAATAGAGGCCTAATCTCACATTAAAAAAAAAAAAAGAAAGAAAAGAAAAGAAAAAAAGGAATGAATAAAAAATTACCATTTTTTGTCTTTTTCTATTTATCTGCACTCTCTTCCAATAGGCCTAGTTAAGTAGGTGTAAATCTGCAGGTCTAAAAAGCTCTAATCTAAAAATTATCATACTGTATTCATAGGACTAGCAAAGATTTAAATCCAGTTTCATCATAAAATTCATCAAGTTGTTAAAGGACAATGTTTAGGCCCAATCAGGAAAAGGTTTTAAGTTTATTGTTGGTTGTTTGTACATAATCTGTAGATTCATTTTCTCCTTGCCTTTCAGTGCGTCCTTTGTTCTTGTTGTCTTGATCCTTTTTCCATGAACATGCATCATCATTTGATACCACAAATTTTGTATTTGTCCGAAAATATCAGATTAACATCATCAGCTAGTGATAAAGGGAGGGGGAGGGGGAATATATATATAATATATATAATCTAGTTTTGTTTTCCAGTTTACATTGCTGAGATATACAACTTGTCTTCAAATGGATGGGAATATTATTTTACTTTAAAAACTTGTTTTTTTTTCTAATTTACCCCGCAGGTTTGAACGCTGACGTAAATCAAATTTCAGCGTGTCTTAGTAATATGAATAATTCTATTCTTTGCATTGTGGCCGTCCTTCAATTAAAAAGAAAATAAAGCTCCATAAAATAATGATTTCATACATACCGTATGTGTTCGAAAACAAACAAACAAACAAACAAAACTAAACAAAAACAAAAAAAAAAAAAAAAAAAAAAGAAAGAAGAACGCACCATAGAACAACAATGACAACAAAAACTAATGAACATAAATAGGCTGCAGTTAAATTTGTTATTTTATATTATTATTAAAAAATCATTATAACAAACTGATTAAAAAAAGAAAAGAATTTTTAAAAATGAACTAGCTATTTACGAAGATTGTAGAATCTTCATTAGTTGATAGTCACCAGAGACTTTTGACCAGATGTTGTTTCGTAATTATATTGCTGTTCCAGGCACAGCTGGGCACATGCACATGAGGGAGTCCCTCATCTGGATCTTAGGCCGATCATCGAGTACCGGTACATCAAATCGCGATGGCAACAGCGACGGAATCAACAGACTGCAAACAAACTTTACTTCATTTTTTGCCCAGCCGCGAAGACGAGACCAGGTGGTCCACAACCGCCTACGTCTGGGTTACTCTCACCTCACTCACTCTTTTCTTCTCAGAAGAAAAATGCCTCCACAATGTGTGGCCTGTGACTGTAAACAGACAGTTGCACATATATTAATAGATTGTGCCGACTTCAGAGACGCACGAGAGGCTCACTTCTCGAGTCGCTATCTAAAGGACCTATTTGACAAAACTTGGCCGCAGGCCATCCTGAGCTTTTTACGTTGGTTGGTATGTAGGGGAAATTCTAACATCACTACGTAACATATAATTTGATAGGCATGGGGGCAATACCCACGAATGCCGCATGATTGTTTTCATCCATCTTTTTAATTTTGCTATACATTATTTGATTACTCAAATTTACTTACACATTTTGATATCCTTTTATAACTCACAAACGTGTCGTCCGTTCAGCATTACATTTTATATATAGATCTAGATATACTTTGATAAGCCTTTTAACGTGTAAATGTACCCACCATGTTAGGCACAATATAGCCATCATCGTGCTGATGTGCCGTAAAACCCCAACACAAACAAACATTCACATTTCAGTATTCTGCAATCTAGCCAGAGACATTGAGAGGGTGAGAAAGAGGGAGAAAGAAGAGGGAGGATGTTTGAGGAAGGGGGACGGGAGTTGGGGGGGGGGGGGGGGCGACAGGTCTTTTTTTTTTCTTTCTTTCTTTCTTCCTTTTTTTTTTTCCCCCCGACACATATTCTTTATTTATTTATTTATTTATTCATTTATTTTTTTGCCACTCTTTTTCAAATGACAATCCGGCAAAACAACCGGAAGTTAACGTTGGCACTTATGAACGGAAGTCGCATTGACCCGGCTACCCAATCGTAACGCCTTGAAGATAGCAGACTCCGGCAGTAGATTTAGCTCATTCTCACAAAACATGAAATTGGCAGTTATTTCCTTCCTTTTATGTGTCTTACCTATTGCACTGGGGCTTGGAAGACCTAGAGGGGTGTCACTTGAAAGTAAGTTATCGGCAAGATGTAGATCTAGATCTAGTTACAGGCGCAAGATCGAGAGATCCTAAAACAAAGACAGAAGTTAATCTGTACACTCGTCTGTAGCTGTAGTGTAGGGAGGGTAGGTCTAGATCTAGAAACTCTAGATCTAGGGAGGTATTTGCATAGATCTAGATCTAGAGATCTAGGTTGGTGTTTGCATCACCTAGTACGTGCATGTGTCAGATTGCACCACAATTTGCACCAAAATTGGCTGATTTCTTCAGGACATAAAAAGCTATTGAAATCAACTAGATATCTAGAATATCTAGACATCTAGATCTAGTCGTGGATCAAATTGGTGCAATATGATATGATGCAACATAGATTTAGATTTTAGGTGACGCAAAGCCGACACACTGACTCTCCAGTCATCTTGATCTAGGTGAAGATTTCACATGACTGATTTTTCAAATTTCTTAGTGTGTTATAGATCTAGATCTGGAAGAGAGATCTAGGTCTAGGTAAAAATTTTGATTAAAATCTAGTCCAGTTTGTCGGAATAAGTTTGGTAGGCCTGCATGAAATCATGTGCTTGTTTTTGGTAGGTCTACATGATGTCTTGATTGCGGTACTGGGACTGTATTGTAAGACTAAAATGCAATATGTGGAGATCTATGTCCAAGATTGAGATTCTTCCACCTCCTTTGTATTCAGCCCTTCACAGTAGAATAAAAATAATGTGATTGTGTTTTGAAAAATAAAAAATTGCACAGTAGATCTAGCACACACGATACTTTAGCCCCTTCGCTACGTAGGGGTTTCGCTAATTTTTGCAACACTAAATATTTGGGCTCTCATTCCAGTTCATGTAGGGGTTTCATTGTTTTATGGTTTTGTATTCTTTGATTGGATATAGCAACATATGTAATGAAGCTAACTATGTAAAGTTGTATATTTTATGAAAGATAATATAATGAACTTCCATTTTATACCAGTCAAGGCCAGATAATTTTCACTTGTAATGATAAAGAAGTGCTAGCAACTGCACTGGGCTTAGAACTACTAGATCTAGATGTAAATCGGTGTTTATAGATCTGCTGCAGTCACAGCAATCACGCTAGCAATATAAAAACTTGAGTACTACATTTCAGCACTTCCAGACTTCATAAATTGTAGCCAGAACTCATAAACGTTGTTAACAGAAGAGTTATAGCTGCTCAAAGAGAGGCTGTACGATGCACGTCCAACTGGTGAATGGGAACGGGGGTTTTAGTTTCTTCCGTGATGTATATTGTATGACCCAGCACAAAAAGTTGTTTACTTCTGGGCCGTATGGTGTATGTCCTAAAGGGATCAAAGGGGTTAAAAATAAGGGATGGTCTAATTGAACTCATGACCATTAGCCTGTTGAAGTATTGATTATTATTGATTCAGCCATCTGTGATCTCCAACTTATTTTAATATATTTGAGTGGAAGCTCTACAAAAAAATGTGGAGGTTTCATATTATTAACGATGCCATAAAACTGAGTATTGACACCAACCAAAGTCCCTTCATGGTTTGTGAATAGAAAGGACTTCTATTCTTATTTAGTGCCGAGCTGTTGCCTGAATGCAAAGAAAGAACGAAGAAATGTTTATTATGAAGGGAAGAAAACAATGGTGTCAGCATAGGCTTTTCTTCACACTGCTTGTTCAGTCCCTCATTTGTCTGGTAAAGGGAAGTTACTGTAATAGGACTGAGCACAACAATCTTCCATTGGATGGTCTCATTTCATTCAGTTTTGATCCCATCACTATTCTTTACAGAGGAGTCCTGTCAAGATTGTTAAGCCTTTGGCGTTACTGGTTATACAGCTTGAAATCAGAGTTAACACTTCTTGTGATGAAATAAGGCTTCATATATATTCTATTTGTTGGAACAGTCAATTAGTGATCCAGTTGATAGATAGTCACACATTTTACATTAACCCTTTTGTTACATCCAGATTTTCATTACCTGATACATCATTGATTTTGGTTTGGTTAGCCATTGCATCAGACTACCAGGCTTTTTCAGGGTTCATACTGGCTATCTAAGTTTTGCTTGAAGAATAAACCCTAGAAAAGTAGATATATGCTCATATTATTTTATATTTCTAATCAGTTTTATATTTCTGGTCAATGTCAAGGTCACATTATAGCAAAATAATATGGGAAAAAAAACAATAAAATTTACAAAATGAACAATATTTTTGGTTTTTGTATTCATTGAATATGGAATGTAATAAGAAAAAAAGCTGCAAGAAGTAGCTCAAACTGATGTGATTGAATAGACAAAAAATGCCTCTTACGTAGTTCTCTCAGAAGGAATGCTGAGTGTGGTATGTACAGTACTAGGCCTAGATTTAGATCTAGATGTTCCTGTTGAGGACGAGGAGCCAGGCTGATCATCGTTACTATTTGGTCTCAATGTCTCATAACCTGACTCTTGCTCACTCAACACATATTTTGACCCAGAATCATCATGGCGTTTCTCAGACATTTTGATACAGTTGTAGATGTCTGCTAGACATTCTGACTCCAACTGTATATGTACAGGTTGACTGTAGTCAGTCACAGCAGTAAAGAGACTGCAACCAAAAAAGTCTTGAAAAAATTATTTTTCCATTGCTGAATCCAGATTCATCTAGAGCTTGTAGCTATTTCTTCACACAGGATTGTTGTAGAGGCATGTCTATCGTGACATATGATACAACATTTAGGGATAGGGGAACCATGTTATCAACAATTTCCATGACATACCTGATGGTTAAAAGCTGTTATCAATTGTGGCTCCAGTATCACATCTGTTTCTGTAATTTTAAAATTAAGCTCTAAATAGTGCATGAACCATTACTTAAAAAGATATTTATATTGTTGCTTTGTTATGCAGAGGCCTCATTTTATGAGGGTGCAGAATTCAAGTGCCTGTCTAATGGACGAGCAGTTCCCATGGACCATGTGAATGATGATTACTGTGACTGTGAGGATGGATCTGATGAGCCAGGTAAGTATCAGCTCAAGCAGTAGATTATGTCTTTTAAGAAATGACATCTGTGTCAATAAAACTTTTAGAAAATCATCTAATTCATAAGTTGGAAAGATTCAACTAGTGCATTACATATAAATTATAAATAATATCTAGATGAAATAAAGTGGTTGCTTTTGCGGTTGGTGGGAATTTGAAAATGTAATCAGATTATTGGATCTAGTGTGATTCATTAAATCATGCATAAACTCCAAGTGTATTTCAGATTGAATGTTGATTAGAATGCTTTATTGCTAAGAAAGTTGAAGGATATTTTCAGTCTGCACTTGTGTTTTGCCAAAATAGATGTTTCATTCAGAAATTGTTTTTGCCTTTCAATAAAATGAGATTTCCACAGAAGTCTTGCTTTCTGTTGATCAGGTACCTCTGCCTGTGCAAATGGTTTGTTTTACTGTGAGAACAAGGCATACAGAGGGATGTACCTCCTGTCATCTCGAGTGAACGATGGCATCTGCGGTATGTAGAACTAAGTCAGTGAAAAACATACACAACATTCGGAACTCTTGTCATGAATCATTTAATGTTCCTGTTTTCAGATCGATAGTGAGTAAAACACGATATTTTTCATCTGAATTTGTGTCTGGGGTCTATCAATTCTAGCATTAATGTAGCTCATGTAAGGGAACATATATTTTACATCATCACAAGACCAAGTATCCTTTATGGCAGTATCAGTCGACATTCCATTTTTTCATTTGGAGGTTATATCCTTCATACCCTGATCTATTGATGATTGATGCTAAAGCAAATGTAAAATGTTAACCTTATGTTGGATGATTCGTTTGCAGATTGCTGTGATGGCTCTGATGAATATGATGGGACAATCACATGTGAAGATACTTGCGAGTGAGTGTATTTTTATCAGTTTTAATTCTGTTAGATGTTTGGGCAATAACTAAGTTTAATTTTTGAGATCCCTTATGTTATTTTGATGAGGAAGCTACCAATTTTTGTACTGTTCAGTTTAATTATCAGGATTGAAAAAAATCGAGATAACCTTCACCAGAAAGTTGAAAGACGTATAAAGAACGTAATATAGAAATTGAAACAAAAATTACAAGGCTGAAGGTGAACATTTTTGGAATACCACAGAGAAGGATAAGCTGCTACTCAATGAATTTAAGATTATTCATTGTATGTGATACCCAGCCCTAGAAAACATAGATTATATTCATTAATAGCTTGTTCTTTTATTTCATTATCCAGGAAATTGTATGCTGCTGTTCGGGCAGAGCAGGAGGCATTTAGAGAAACACAAGAAAAAGGCTATAAAGTGAAACTAGAATATATCCAGCAAGGACGTCGGGCTAAAGATGAAAAAATGGTATGTGCAATGAGATGAACAGTGGCGACAGGATTGACTAAGATTTATTCAGTTTACTTTAGTAGCTTATTTATTGCATTTAATCAGACATTATATTTTTTTCATTCATAAATCGAGACTATGATGAAGAAATGAAAAATATATATTTCAAATTATCAGGAAAATGAACCATCAATGAAATTGGAACAATAAAGAATTTGAAAGAAACTAAATCTAGTCCTGACAACATATTTTTGAAAACACAGCAAGTTTAAACATTGTTGTTAATATTTCTTGCTATTGATATTATGATGGAATTTCTTATAATTGATACTATGTCTGCGTTCTCTTTTTCATTTAGTCTCGTCTGACAGAACTGACTAAGGACAAAGATTCTCTTGTTGACCAAAGAAATGTTTTGCAAGGTAAGAGGGAAACCAGCTGGGGCATCAGTTAGTTCAAACTTCTGCGGAAATTGTTTTTAATCGTTTATTGTTTGTTTTATTGTTTCTGTTTTTTTTAAATTAAATCTTTCTTCCAGCTATGATTTAAAGCATATGTGTTACTCAGTTATAGGCATTCAATATAGAACTTTTTCTTTGTTGTTGTTTTTTTAATTAAATCTTTCGTCCATCTATGATTTACATCATATGTGTTACTCCATTATAGGCATTCAACATAGAACCTTGCAATATTTTATTATTTTTGCATGATAATTACACAGCTATGATGCATAAAACAGTAGCATGCAAACCTCAGAGATGTTTCTTTAAGATCTCACTGTATTTGTTTGTGCTTTATACTGTCATAGAATTTATATTGCTATCAACAGCTGCCAAGGATGAAGCTGAGGGACCAGAAAAGGAAGCAAAAGACAAACATGAACAAGCCTGGCAAGGTAAGCAATAGATCATATGTCTCGCAGACAGTCAAAATAAGCCATTTTTTTTATTTTTCACCATATTGTGTTATAATATTATGTAGAACCTTAAATCATACTCTTTCAAATGTGAAAAAAGTTTTGAGATAATCTGATTGTAGCGAGAGATACTGTCGATTGAAAAGACGGGGGATGACCCTCAGCAATGGCCAAAATCAGTAGAAAAATTGGCGAAAAAATAATAGTTAACCATTTAAATATAATACGCACTTCACAACATTCTGATATAGATCTACTTATAATCTGCCCTGAAGAGCAATATCTTCTTATTCAGAGATAAATATTCTTTCACTTTCTGTAACATATAGAAACATCGATATCAGATCACTTCTGTCACATTCAACTCCCGATTTCATCATTCAGGTCCAGCAACTTATGGCTTAGTCTGATTGACCATGAGGCATATTTATCGTATGTGGAGAAATAGATTGGTAGGATATTAAATTTCATCATTCAGTCTTGCCACCAATGCTAGTTATGATTTACTTCCACAGTGCCAGTAAAAATGCTTTCTTAAAAATGATTTGTCATTGATAATGATAAACATTGTGACCAGCTTTTTTTTTTTTCTTCAATGTTACAGCTCAGAAAGCAGAGCGCCAGAAAGAAAAGGATGCAGAAGCAGCAGCTGTAGCTTTTGCTGAACTTGATATCAACCAGGACAACACGTAAGTTGTAAGGCCAACAGAGTTACGTAAGACATAAACCTGGGAAATGATTTTAGGGGTTTTATAGAGGTAAGGGATATATACGAGTTCCATCTCATTAGTGTGAGAATATTATTTGAGGAAGGCATGCTATTTATTATTACGCCTAAAATCTCAATTCTTACATAGTAGTTATGTCTTAAAGATATTTATCCAGAGCTTCACTTTTTTTCCTCAAAATTTACAGACATCTCATTTGAAGAAGGGAAGTGACTAGCATAGAAATAAAATTCATGAAACATTTTATAGAAATAGATTTTGTTTGTTTGTTTGCGTTGGGATTTAATGGCACATCAGCACGATTATGATTATTTTGCGGCTAGTTCGAAAAGGTGTATTAAAAGGTGTGCATAAATTTAGATAGTCAAAGATTGTACATCGAAACTTCAAAAGAGGGATATAAGTAAACGTGGCTTCTTGCCCCGTGGCCCTCCGCATAATTTTGATGTTATATGAAGTGGAGAACAGCAGTAAATTAAATTTTGTTATGGTAATGAACTAAAGTATTTTCATTACAGTTATAGCTTTACTTTTTTTTTTAATGGGCAAGAATATAATTTCACTGTGAGGAGTGAATGAGACATCTGTTAGCTTTATTGTGTTTTTTTGTTATTTCAGAGTGGACTTTCCAGAACTGGTCAAGCATCCTGAATTTGACATTGACTCTGATGGTACTGTTAGTGACGATGAAGCTAGGGTGAGCGGGTATTACATCTCTTTGCTGTTGATATGTTTTTCTACTATTCAACAATCCTCAAATTTATGATCAACTTGTGAAGGAGCATTTCAGTGATCAATGGTTGTACCAAATTTAACTTGGCAGGGGGCACATTTCTACAAGGTGGTTTGATAGTCACTTTGTCCATTCAAGAGTTAACCCCTATTCTTGTGTTCATAAACCTGGTAGTATGTCCACTGTACATTTTATCAGATAAATACGAATGTATTAACCATGTCTTTGAGATAAATTTAGTTACCATGGTCACTAGATTGGTAATACTGAATTACTAGCATTGTCTTTGATTCTACAGGAATACTTGGACGAAAATGAACAAGTTGACCTGGATACCTTCACTAACAAGATCTGGCCTAGCATCAAGGAAATCTACAAGCCTGGAGGGACCGAGGAGAAAGATGCTGGAGCTTCTGAGGAGACCAAAGATGCTGGGGAAGAAGCCGCAGATCAGGTGAATACACCTTTATTTTTGTTTGGGATTTGACACAGTTTATAACTTTATATAACATTTGATTCATTTTAATTTTTGTCTTTCTAATTCCCATACTAAATCAATCTCTATAGGTGAAATTACCCTTCACTAGATTTCATTTAATTCACTCTGTTCATGTTCATTCACTATTCTTTCTTTGTTCTACCCTCCAATAAGGAAGACTCCCCAACTGTTTGTTTAGTGAAAAAATGAAAATTGCTATTTCACATTCAGCTCTCATGAAATGAAAATTTGAAGTCTTATCATTATTAGACAGGGTTCGTACGGTCCTTGAAAGTCCTTGAATTTTGAGAAAAAAATTCAAGGCCTTGAAAAGTCCTTGAATTTGGAAATTGTTGCCAAGTCCTTGAAAAGTCCTTATATTTTTGTACGGGTGGTCAATTTCGTTCAGTGACCGATTGTTAGAACAGGACTTTTTTTTTTCCTCACTTTTCCGTCTACTGAACGTGCCCGACAGCCGCTCCGTATTTTACATTTGCCGCAAGTTCGTTTCATCCTACATGCCCGGATGTTGTGATTTTCTTTGTTTCATTCACTGCGGATCTAGCATAGTCTAGGCCTGCAGGTCCAGTGCCATTCGACGACGCCAGTTTTAGTTGCAATTGTGATGGATATCGTGGGGGATTAGATCAAATTATTAGTCGTGAAATTTCAGAATTTGGACCAGCGGAAAAAATGAACTTTTTGATTCAGAAGCGTCTTGCTGGCTGCCGACATCTTGATACATTTGCGGAACAAAGAAAGTGATAACGAAAGTATGAATGTTTTGTGCACGTGCCTGGAATGAAGATACGAATGGGCAACGGGCAACCTAGACTTGGGCAATAGGCAACTTAGACTTGTGTTGGGATCTCGAATCGCGTTTTACATAGGCCTACTCAAAGATCTAGACTCAACATTGAGTTCAGCGGTCATTTGCCATTTGTGAACCGTAAAAGGTCATCACTTGACAATCCCATCATGAGTAGACATACGAACAGAAAGAAAGCATGATCTAGATCGAGATCTAGTCAACAGGCCAACTGAGATCTCATCAAGATCTTCGGCTCAGCATTCTGCGGAGATCTACAGGGATGTAAATCTAGATCTAGCTCAGTTGTAATAAGAGAGATAAATAGGTCTATGGATGGAGTAAATCTACAAGTGAGAGCTTTCTTTGTATTTTAGAAATAATCCGGTCAACTTGTAATGTTCTTACGTAGACCTAGATCTACGTATTAGTATTACGCGACCTTTTTGCTGGCTACCAGTGGTTCTAGATCTAGAGCCTAGATCTACATAGATCGATATAAAAGATGAAAAAAAAAAGAAAAAAAAATAGTTTTTTGATGGAAGTGAACAAGCAACAAATTGATGTAGTTTAAATTCAGTTGCAGTGAGATTTAATGAATTGCAAAGTGTAAAAGCCAGCTGCATTTTTAATGATTTTTACTAAAACCTCTCTCTTCATGTCAGTTTATGGTCATTCTTAATTTATAAGTAGATTGTCACAGTACAGATGTATTTGAATTGTATACCCAGTGCTAGTGCTGCAACACTACCGCCCCATACACACATTAGAAAAGAAAAAAAAAATGATAATGACAAAAACAAATAACTATGCACGTTTTCATGCCTTTTAAATGAAATTTTACATCCCATCTTAAATCTTCAATTATATTTATCAGTGAAAGAGTAATTGTAAGATGCCTGGAGGGGGCTATTGTTTACATTAATCACTCAGTTGGCTGAATGGGTTTGGCTCTTAACATAAACTGATTCTCATCAAACCTGTTAATTACATGTACTTGTGTGTTGTGCAGAGTGAGTTTCAGCATCAGTAAAGCACAAATCCCACATGCGATCTGCAATACCATCTGTTGTTCATGTATAAGCCTACACGTAAGTCTGTTCAGCAAAATGTTATTATACACACGTAAATATCTACGCGCGTTTGTGAAGATATTTGACTACCCGAGGTCCTTATATACAGTCGTAAAGTCCTTGAAAAGTCCGTGAATTTTAAGGCATCTAGGGAGTGTGAACCCTGATTAGAATACATGAGGTGTTTCTTACAAATTAATAGTCTGTATGTTTTTTCAATGAATTTGCTCTTCTTGAAAGAGTTTTCATCATCTTAAGTTGTGCAAATATAATTAATTATTTTCATGCACAATGTCTTAAAAAAGTATCCCACTTCAGAAGAAAGGAACCCCCAAAATTTAACTCTAAAATGTGATGAATTATTAGTGGCAGTTATCAGTGAAAGTTGTCTTGGTTGGAGAAATCTGCTGGCTAATTTAGACTGAATGTTTGATTCAAAATAATTAAGTCCTTTGGCCACCCTCAAAACCAAGTCTGTGCCCTTTGTAGCCCTGTTGATTATCTTTCATTGGAATCCAGATTTTTTTTTTTTTTTTTTTTGTTTCCTTGGAAAAGTCTGTTTTGAAGTGAATGATACTCATGAAGATCACAAATATATAGACACCATATTACAAGTGAAAAATAATCTCTTTGGGGCATTTTGATTTTCAGGGATCTTTTACTCTTTCTGCAAACCAGATCAGTTATTTTACTCCTCATCCATAATCACTTTACAAGAAGTTCCTTGAGGCATTTTAAAGTATTGATCACTGTCAGCCAGGCATAACTGCAAGACATTCTTTGCAAGATCATTAATAAAATAATAGCAAAAATACACAACAGCTCCAGTATCTGCCATTTACCCTCTTGGTAAAACATGGTAAAGTGTGAGTGTGACACCATTATATTCTCATCTTTTTATACTTTAGATCCTTACCAAAATTTATCTGTTTATATCATTGTTTGATATATATATACCTATTGATTAATAATTTGACCATTTTGCCAAGACAGCCATTTCACTCTAACCACCTATGGAAACATTTTATAAACATCTTGAAGTTTAATGGAACCTATGCCCATGCATTTTGTACATATTGACTGTGTCTAGAGAAGACATAAGGTGCCAGAGGGAAGATTTAGTAAATCAGAAATTCTCTACATTTATGACTTGTTTGTGTTATTATTATTTGACCAGATTAACTTAGACTTTCGGAATGCTGTGAAGTTTACACAGAAAGTTGCGACCGTTGCCATCTCTCAAGGGACATAACCGTGTGTTTTCGTTAGTGTCATAATCAGTTCCCTTGAGTAACAGGAAACCACCTTATTGAGCACTTTCCGACCAACCTTTTTTTCTGTATTTATAAATCTGTAGGATGGCACACTTCAAAACAGTTGACTCTAGCCGGAGAAATCTACTAGACAGGAGTTTATGGCAGTTTGATAGTTTGTTGGTAGAGAGAGAATTTAGTATTTTCACTTGAAGGATTGAATGTTTGGAACTAAGCAGTCATAATCTTATAGCAGAATCAAATGTTGGGAATGTTTTCAGTTCAATCCAAGTGATCTTATTTATTCCTATTTATTATGGATAAATTGTACCTGATGTAGAATGATGGAAGGTTGTTTCTATTAACAATCTATAGTTACATTAGACAGTAGTATTGGTGAAAAGCTGTTTAGTGGCACCATCACTAACTGCCTTTCACTTTCCATTTAAACCCATTCCCATTTCCCATTTCCGTTTTGTTTCTAGGAAAAGCCGCCCGCCCATAATATCCCCCTAGATGAAATTACAGAGGGAACTCCTGACAATTATGATCATAGATATGATGAGGAAGACTTCAATGAGGATGAAGATGATGATGATGATGATGAGGATGAAGATGATTATGATGAAGATGATTTAGATATAAAGTATGATATCAGTAAGCGGAGGGGTAGAAAACCACCCAGTGTAAGTACACCTTTTCGTTTATCTTGAACTTACCTCCTTTCTAAATGCATGAACAATGACCTGTGATTTCCTGTCTAGATGGCTATTTTGCTTGCTTTTTGCTTATCTAGCGAGGACTTTTTGGTCGCTATTTTGTTGTCAGTGGAACTGAAATTTAACTTAGCTTCCTGCTATTCGTATTTCTTTTTTTTCTTTTTCTTTCTTTTTTTTTTTTGGTAAGTTTTTTCCCATGAACTCAAATCCTTCAACAAAATATTATAGGAAATTTAAAAAAAAAAAAAAATGAAAGACACTGTTAGCCAATGGATTTCATCTGTTTGTACATGGGTTGTTTATGGGTAGCTTTAGAAATGGATGGACATGTTTATAGAGTCAAGACAGTCTGTCTTGTATAACCTGATATATATATGTATCCTCATGTGTCCAAGTACTATACGCTAGTGATGTGGAGTTCATAATATATCCGATAATTTTTTTTTATTTTTATAAAGACATAGGTAGTCCTGTTGTCTACTCATCCTCCTTGTCTGTGTTTAATAAAATACTAATAAAAATAGAAATAATATTTTTATAATTGGTGTATTAAAATGTAAGTAACTCACCATTGTCATCATCATCAGCCGTCTTCCTGTGTTCATATTTGGGGAACCCATGTGAAATCTAGAGGAGATACTTATGAGAATTCGAAAAAAAAAGAAAATCTGAATATCAGTCACTATCTTTGGCATGAGAAAATGTCTTGGTGAAGATGGCATAGAAACTAAGATGATGTTAAAATTTCTTTTTGGCTGCATCTGCAAAAAAAAAAAAAAATACTGAGAGAAAAGTAGAATGCTGCCTATGCTTCAAATGAGATTTAAAATAATGTTGCTCATTACCAGAAAGGCACTAGTGGAAATAGTTCATATTCGACTAGGCACAGATCTGGAAATCCCCGGCGGAGTGTTTGTACCCCCTACTAAAAATAAAATACTTATGTGTATTACGCTCCACCACAAAATCCCACATTGGTTGAACACAAAACTTCGGGAAAAATGTGCCGCTGGAAGTACGTCATACTTCTCCCTACGTCATTTAATCATTAACACTACTCAGTACTACTATTATTTGAAGGGCATCTAGGTTCAGTAACCCCACAGCGAAGAGTTTTAGTCATGCATTTCCTCCCCATCTTAACAGGGTCACGCCGAAAAGTGAGGCAAATTTGTGAACAGTTTGGAGTGTTTGTAACCCCTGCTAGAAATAAACATGGGTATTTCCAACCTTTCGCTTGGTCGGAACAAATGTATTGTTTGACAAGAATAGTTACATTTGTGTTCACCGGATTGTGGTTATTTGCATGCTTTTTTTACAAACATTTTTGATCAGGGTGCATTAGTTTCATTATACCCATCTGTTATTATTTAAAATTCAAGACCTGAATTAAAATGTTGCTCCTTGCATATGGAGGGAAGAATAGACAATATTAATTTTGTTTGGTTTTGTTTCACGGTTCTAAAAAAAGAAACGATAAAAAATTGTAAAAGCCCTTTTCAGACAGTTTCAAAAGAAAGATGTATCCAAGAAATGTGGACGTGAAAAGGATTGCTAGGGCTTGAATATAAACATCGGCTATCACTACATGACACGTTTTCGTGAAAAACCTCTGGAAGAAAAATTGGTCATAAAAATAAGTTTTGATAGAGGAGATAGATAGAGTCTTACCTTGAGTTTTGTCATTTGATGATTTCTCCACATGAGAAGCAAAAACTAGTTAAACTTTTCTAAAGACGAGGCTACTGGACCAGATAAAGACTGCACATTTGGGGCATTTTCATATTATCCCCAATGTTTGTTCGTAACCATAGCCAACTGGTTCAATCAACATGAACAACAATCTTCTCAGCTCTTTCATTTGATAAAACACTTACCATGTGTGTGTGCGTGCATGTGTGCGTGCGTGTGTGTTGTTTAACACTGGAATTAAGGGGCTTAATTCAACTGTTTGATACATTTATCAGTGTTTCTTTGATGTGGTAATAATTTATTTATTTATTTTTAATTTCAAAGCATTTGAAAGTATATGCACTGCATGTCAACTGTAATATATGAGTTTGTGATAAATGCTTTTAAATGTCTGCCCAACATGACATGAAGGAGAAATCCCTATCTAAAGATTACATGTATTAGGAACAGCTTGTGTTTCAGTAGTTTTGTTCTGTAGCCTGTGTACTGTTGTTTGTCACACAATTCTTGTCCCCTGTTATGCTCAGTTTTATCTATCAGTATTTGGATAAACAGATTTGATGATCATAATTATGTTGTTGACAGATGTGTCAACACATGGGGAGTTCTGATCAAGAAAATGTGTAGCACTAAACCAAAGTGGTACAAAATATCTTATATGTTGGAACTTTTCTGTGATTGGGAATTGAAAATAAAGCTCTCCCAAAGGTTCAGTCTCACCATTTTTGCACAATGAAGGAAAAGAACAAAATTCATTCAATATGCAAAATTATCAGTTTCTCTGTAGCATTAATTGATTGATATTATCCACACATTTTTTGGGGCGGTGTTAGTTTCTTTTGTAAGATAACTTCTGTACCAATAGGATGGTTAGTCCAGTTTGTCTCTGGAATTGTGTGAATCACAACAAAGGTTTCCATGTCTCGGTCTGTTGTTCCACTCTGCATTTGTTAATCTGTTTGACTTTCATTAGCTTGATTTCATCCTCTCTTTCTGTTTCAGTCCAGTGAAAAAGTTGACGAAGAGGATAAAATGCCAGAGTATGATGGGGAAACCCTGAAATTAATTGCAGGTAACAGTTTGAATCATTAACCTCTTTACTCTACACCACTTCTGTACTCCTGTGCTAAAAAAAAGTAACTCTACAGTCAGTCTTGCTTGCTCGGCCACTGCTACCCCATACTAAGTCTCACTCATAGTGTATGAACCAACAAGTGTCCACCTTTACTGTCTAATAAGCGATAAGAAGCATCAACTGTTATTCAGTGTTAGCTCCATTAAGAAATAGATTATTTGCCTGATTTCAAATTCAGTCACTACCTCACCTGCTTATCATCAGCTTGACATCTGTCAAAAGATTCTGCATATGGATGTGAATATCTGGTCAGTATTTGGAACATTGAATCAATGTATTAATTGAATGGGGGGGTTGGTGGTGGATTGGACATGGATGCACCATGTATGTCTTCCTGCACATGTGAGACTGATTTTTGGATGTATCTCATATTGTTTGGGGGGGGGGGGGGGAGGGGGTGGTGGTGAAGTGGTTACTAAAGTAGCAGATATAGATTTTAGGTTTTAGGAAGACTTGTCATTTGAAAGTCTGCCCTTTTCTTCACACTTTGTCACTTGCTGTCATTTTTTTGTAATGGATTAAAGAAGTCAGCAAGATCCCTATCATGCTGTTATCATGCATCAATCAGGCATGACATGTTCATTGGATTGGACTCTTGAAAATATTCTCAAAATATCAGTTTTTATGACATCCTGTCTAGACAGGATTTACTGATATTAAAATAAAACAAATTTGAAAGAGAAAATGACATAAATGTACTTCAAATTGAAAAGTTTATATTTTGGTTTCATGTATGCATGAGTTGGCAAAACCTCTCTATTTCATGGCTATGTTAGATATCACAACTCAGTCTTTTTTGACATTTGACACAAAATTAGGAGATGTCATTTCTAAAGGAATGAATAAAATTTTGTTCTCCAATTTTCTTTCCCTTCTCATTGTGTGATTAAATTTTAGAAGCAAGTTAACACCCACATTTGAGAGGTATCCCAGAAAAAAATGAATTCTGATCGTTTTTCCAAGTATGACCAGTAGAAAATGTGGATGGCCTCCTTCCTGTCTGTTATTTGAAATAACTGCATATGTCGGGTCAAAATCTGCATTATATCTCACAATGTCACATGTGCATCCATTTCACTATCTGTGATATTTCATGGATATTCTTATTTAACCTTCTTTGTCACAGTTGCTGATGAGGCTAGGAGAAATTATGAAGAAGCTGATAAGAAAGTCCGCGACGTTGAAAACGAAATATCGTAAGTACAATCAGTTGCCACCATTTGTATTCTGTGTTGTTGCCACAGACCTGTAGGGAAGAGAAAGCGGTAGAGAGAAAAAAAAATGGAGAGATAATTAATATTTACCAAGTCTCCAGAAGACAACAGGAAACTGAAATAAGAGGCAAAAGCTTGTTGTTGTATCATGTATAGTATCCCTACTGTAGAAGAAAAGAAGAAGAGATGTGAGATGTTGGGTTTTTTTTTGTTATTTTTATAACAATAATATTCAATATCTAAATGCTGAAGGTTGTCATGAGGAAATAAATTCTTTTTTTTTTTTTTTAAATTTTTATAGCAAGTAATACAGACTTTGATGCAAGATAATGGATTGAACTGGTCTGAATTATTTTGTTTGAAATTTTTGTAATGTCCCCTGTGACAGTGTCATTTTCACATCTAATCTTAATGGCCTGAGTTTGGTCATTTTATTAACTCTAATTAGTAGGCTTTTTTTTTTTTTTTTGAAAATATTACTGCAGTGATTGGCAAATCAGGAAGTCTTTTTGTAGCAACAAGGGGTTAAACGCAAGACACAGGAAAGTGAACTATGGATTATTTGATTTATGATTATGATAGTGATCAATACTACATATCATTAAGGAATATTGATGTACTATGTTGGTCTTACTAAGCCATATTTTAACATTGTATTACTAGAGAGAAGTAAAGATAGACATTCATTTTGAATGTGATAATCAACAGTAGAATTCTTGCGATGCAATTCTCTTAGCATTGGTGAATTTATAGATGTGTCTCCAAATACTGACAAATGTCTCTCTCCTTTTTTTTTTTTTTTTGTTATGATTTGTTTTATATTTCTTATGATGTGAGTTGCACACATGCTTTATTTTCTTAAAGAATAGTTAGGAAAACAAGATCATGTCAAACTTTTCTCCTTTTAGTCAATCAGCTGCTGGCTTTGCTGTCACAGGCAGTCACAGTTTTTTAATCATTTCTTATGTGATACAAGTCTAGAACGATAGCAAAGGAACAAGAAGTACGATAAAAATTCATGCATGCTCCAGCCAAGAGTCGAACTGCTGTTAAAGATCGAGATCGAAGTTGGTAGCACTTAGTTCCTTACACCTGACAACATGCAGTCAAGTGATCACATAAGAGTTGATGGAAAATCAGCACACTGGAGTACTGACAACAAAAAATAATATGCAGTGGTTCAGAAAGGCTGATATATAAGGGAACATTTCACGATCTAGATCTAGATCTAGTTACCCTCAGTGATTATGATGGCATCACTTCCTGTAGAATCTTTTAAGTTCTTGGAATTTCCACTAATTGTGTAATCTTGTAATCCCCTTCCCAGGTTCCTGTGAAAACTTACAAATTTCTCCTAAAACAAGACAATGTCTCCTAAGATGAAAAGCCTAGACATGTCTTACGTAACCAGGCAGCAGCCGTCCACCATGATAAAATATTGAGGGTGGGGGGGAGGGGGATTTTCCAACTTTGCGGTGAAAGTGGTTTGACATCCCAGATTTATTGTAAAAACAATATATATATATATTTTTTTGTCTGCAAATTGGAATTGCTGCGTAGTAGATTTTGACAAAAGGGTTTATTCCTATAAACATTTTCACCAAGTTCCACATTGGAAGCTATGAAAAATCTGATACAGGTGAGGCAGTTTGACCATTTACAGCACCAATTTCTCAACTTCTAACGTTGTCAAGAGAGCCTGCGCTAGGTATGCATATTTATTTCTCTTAAGGAAAGTTATGAAGAAGATAGCAAAGCAAGATTCCTGAGGAAATTTTCAACATTTTCTATTTTATTCTGTTTTCAGGGGCATCACAAAGTATCTTGAACTTGATCTGGGACCAGAGGAAGAGTTTTCTGCCTTGAAAGGCCAGTGCTTTGAGTACACTGATAGAGAATACACCTACAGGTTTTGTCCATTTGAAAAAACTAGCCAGAAACCTAAGGGCGGTGGTATAGAAACAAATTTAGGGTAAGTGAACTGCAGTGTATGATTTTACAATGTTGAAATTGTGTTTCTCTTGTTTTGTTCTCTGTATTCCATTTTTAATTCGTTGTCTGTGTGTTGTTGGTAATATTCATTAAAAAATTTGTTTCTCTTTGCAGATGTAGGATTTCAAATTTTTTATATGTAGTGGCATATATCTTGTATAAATTTCGGCAAATCACTTTTTCTGTTCCATCCTTGCTTTTTTCTTTTTTGTTTTATTTTGAGTAGAGGTCGGCGCTACAGCAGTGCCTTCCCCCGCGGGGACCCGGGGTTTATAAGTAGGTTCTGTGCTGCCACCTGCAGGCGGTGTAAGCCCGCCATCGGTGGGATGTCTCCCATGGAGTGCCATCCTCAACATTCCAGGAGAGACATCTCTTCTCTCTCTCCTTGCTCCTGTCCTTTGTTCCGCTTTCTTTCCTCTTTTCTTCTTGACGTGTTTGACACAATATAGCCGTAATCGTGCTGATGTGTTGTTAAACCCCAACACAACACATCAGTGCCTGAGTTCATAGAGCACACTATTTTGTTTTATTCCAGAAATTGGGGACATTGGTATGGTCCCGAGGAAGACAAATATGATGCCATGAAATATGAAAATGGACAGGGTTGTTGGAATGGTCCGAGTCGATCTTGTCATGTAAGTGTTCTTGCTCATGTTTTTGCTTATTTGTTTGTTTGTTTTCTATCCAGTGAGGAAACAAACCAGAACTGCAAAAAATTGTAGGTTGATGGATAAGTTTTTTTTCAATAACATTAAAATTTGTTTGGAACATCTGTATTATGATTTGAAATTGAAACACAGAGAGTAAAAAAATAACAATAAATGAGATGTACAGGAAGTGAACAGTACCATAAACCGATACTTAAGAAATAAATATGATGAAGAAAAATTCTGAGTTAGAGTTGAAATTATCTTCTGTAGATTTGATATGAAGGATTGTGAATGATCATTTTATCTGTTACACCTTGTATGAGATACTTGATCCTTTAAATTTGATACACTAAAGTACTGATGTATCCCGACCAGCGTTAACCAAAAATGTGTACAAATGAATAAAAACCACTCCGTGACATCATGAAGTGCACCTTGACTATGATTAATATTAGGTATGGTATGGATAATATCCATAGCACAGTATTGGGATCCATATATTTTGCAAATTTGTGATTATTGAAATAGAAACACCTGTTTCTTTTTATGTAGCCGAGAGGAATATGAATTTAATTGTATTTTATATTCTAATGATTAAGTATTTTTTGTTTGTTTGTGTGTGTATGTTTTTTTTTTTTTTACTTTTGATGGACAATTGTGTTCATTGCTATTATTTTTATTAATGAGCCGCCCAACCCTATGTTTAGAGAGATATCAAATTTCTTGCTTTAGGAAAAGGGATTTTTTTTTTTTTTTTTACTGTCTTCTGCATGATCCATATCCTCCTTCATTATCATACATTCGTTTTCTGAATCTTACCATTTCCTGCTCAAATATCTACAGGTCAACCTGCATTGTGGAGCTGAGAATGCATTGATAGGAGCCTCCGAGCCCAGTCGTTGTGAATACCAGTTTGAGTTTACCACCCCAGCCAGGTGCTCACAGCCTTTACCGTCTTTGAATGTCCACGAGGAATTGTGATGTCACTGTTACTTTATACTCCAGACACTTTCAGTATGTGTTTCATATGTCTTTACCACAATGATTTGTCTTAAGTTAGCAAAATTCATATTTCAATTTTTTTTTCGTTTCTTTTCTTTTTTTTTTTTTAATCTAATTTGAGTATTCAAACTACATGTATGCTGTGAACTTTGAAGTCTCAGGCGAAGTCCTTCATCATTATGTTTATGTTTTTTAGTTGCACCCACAACAGTTTTGTTGTAAAGGACCAAGATATTATATAAGAATTATTTGTACATTTAGTGTTGTACTACGCCCAAGCCATTTAGAGTGATAATGTTATTCACATGTGTTTAAAAATTATCCAACAGCTCAAAAATGAAACCATTTGTAATGTATTGCATTTCTATTTGTCTTGCACAAAACTTAGAAAGAAATTAAACTTACAGGTAGTAGTACACATTTCTAATTTGCAAGAAAAATCTTCTGTTATTGAAAGGTAAGGAATATGATATTCACATTAGTCTTGAAACCAAAAAAAAATCAACAATATGATATTCATATTAGCATTAAAATCGAAAATCAGTAGTCTCAATAATTTTAATCATTTTATTCAGTATTTTCCCTCAAGGAAATGGATGAAGCAAATTCAGAATTAATCAGAATTCTAGCTATTTTCAGCTGTTGTTACGCTAGAAAAAAGCAAATGAAGATTAATTACTTGTGAGCATAACAATGTTGACTTTATTCATTACCAGCCTGGCTTTATTTAAATATTTTTCTGATAGTTCGTATTTTTACTTTGAAATATTAAATTCAATAAAAGTTGTTGTGTGATATATAGGGCTCGAAATTTTATTTGTCCTCCAGTTAAGAAAGTTTTTGTGTCTCTTTTTCTTTCTTTTGTTCCCATATTTTCTTTCTTTCTCTCTTTCTGTTTGTGTATGAATGATGTATTTCTTCACAATTATGTTTCCAGTTTCAATGATGTTGCATGTACATTACCATATGTCCTGAGTTTCAACGATAGTTTAGATAATATGAATACTATCTTGCCTTGGTGAGACACTTGGTAATCCATCATCTTTCTTTAAATGTATTCTAGAGGGGGCAAAATTTTGTCTTTAGAAAATCCTGAGCTGGCATAGTGAAATCTTTGTGACTATTTTATATCAGTGCTAACATAACTTTAATTAGATGCACAAACATATGTCTCGCGGCCAGTCGAAATGAGACATAAGTCGCTGGCCTGAACTGAGAAATTGGACTTTGAATGTGATGAGGAGGGTAAGACATCAAATTTTTTTTCATTGCAGAAATCGAAAGTGCATTCATTTCTGAGCAAGACAGTATCGGTCTTACCCTCGGTTTATAAATATTACTTTATTAAAATTGGGTTTTTTGTGAGATAGGTATGTAGATTTATGCATTCAACCGTTCATTTAACCTCGATTTTCTCGGAATTTCGGCCATTCCCAGGGGGTCCTTCATTGTCTCTTTAAACTGCAATATCTCGGGCTAGAATAAAACTAGCTCAAAACTTTTTTCATCACCTGTTTCACATGATACTAAAAACCTCATATGATAAAAAATCGACATGTGTCTCATTTTGACTGGCTATGAGACATACCAAATCTGGCTTTTGGAGAAAAAATTTAAAAATTGAAGAGGTCAAACAGTTGTCCTCTGCAGCAATAACAAAAAAACTGATATGAGAACAAAAACACAGAATATTCTGGTGGTATTGATCATGAAAAACACTGTAAAAAGAAAAATGGATGTAAGTTGGTCAGTATACCCAGGACAAATCAAACAACAATATATCCATGGATGTAGGTTGGCCTATATATCCAACACAAACATAGTGGAAGAAAAGAGAATCTTCAGAGCTATGATGTACATGTAATTAATTGTGTGCTTCACTGGGAAAGTCAGTCACAAGATGAAAATGTTTTATTTTGAATCATGTTCATGTATTTATTAAATGTTGATATCGGCCATGCACATCAGATTTATTTGAGTTCCATCGAGTCCTTGGGTGGGTTATTTGTATTATTTTCTAGAATACTGCAAAATATTCACAGAACCTTTGAAAAATTGTTTTTAAATCTTTCTTTCCATTTGAGAGGAAAAGCGTCAAGAGATTTGTCTCGAATGCTACATATGTGTGTGTGTACCATATATATATTTGATTTGCAGAGTGTCATATATATCTGATAAAAGTGATGTCTGTCCAGCTGAATAAACAAGGGACAAAAGGGCTAAAGAATACAACAGCCACAGTTTTGAAATTCACTGGACTCAAGTTTTAATAGAATTGTAACATAGATTCACAAAATCTGATTCACAGTATTATCGTCAGAATGAAATTGAATCACACTGTAGGAAAATGAACACAGTCATTGTTATTAGCAATAGATAAAACAAAATACATGTATGTTTCATGATACCAAGTTCTTAGTCACCATTAGTATTTAATTCATATTCATGGCTTGAAAGAGACACCCACAGTAAGCTTGAAATATAAAGGGTAAATTGTAATTGTTAGCATGGATCCTTTGGCTCCAACAGTTACAGCCTCTGTGATTTCTAGAAATCAATTCAAAGTGGAAATCTTTCCACAGCAATTTCTCGATAACAAAAGCTAACTTTTAATTATAATAGCAATATACATGTACATAATATGTTTGAATGTTGAGCACTCTAAACTGCCAAAGGCCATTATAGTGTTACAGCACAGATGATACGAGAACTCTGTGTCTAACACAAGTGTAGCTCATGGCAACAAATGCCATCTAGAATCTGATACATGGAACTTTGCTTGTAAGCTCTCATGTCTCCTCATTCTTGTCACCAACTATACATAATCAGAGTGTCCCTGAGGGGAGGGTGGAGAGTGATGGGAGGGGAAGGAGGGATGTAGGAGAAAGACCACGAGATGAAGCTGCTGACTGATTGAGTGAGCAAGGAAATATTTCGAGTCATGACTGTGAATCAAGTGTCATCAATTGTCTTGAAGGTTCATCTGCAGACATGTAAACACGAAACTTTTTACTCATCATTTAGTTCCATTAAAGGTTCTCGCTTTAATAATGAATGCTTTGTTAGCCCATCACTCCATGACATAAGATATATAGAATATCAAGGTCTCAAGGCCCAGTTATTTATGATACCACAGGATAATAGGGAAGTGAAGTGCTGAAGCCCTTAAAAGGATGTTTTCAATGATATATATGATTGATATAATTGACAATTTGAAACATTGTGGAATCCTTTAGAGAGCTAGAAACCGGGGCAGGGGACAGATTGAACTGGCGGGCCTTGACCCAGAAAGCTTCCATCTCCTGTGAGGAAAACCAGCGAAAGAAAATCTCCAGAGCCAGGGAGAGAGGAAAAGCCTTTGCTTGTTTGCCTGCTGCTGCGACATTCCAATACCCACATTGCCCCCGAGTGTGCACCTCAAGGGTTGGACTGGTCAGCCACTCCCAAACCCACGAACGAAGACTGTACAACTGACATCATCAGATCCCAATGGTCTACCAACCATACAATTGATACTATTGGTAGCCAAGCCTGATTTGTTTACACAGTCAGAACAAGACCACTGCCTAATTATAATACTAAAACAAAGAATGTAAGAATGTAAATAGAAGTATCACCAGTGGCGCATTTTGAGCTCGTCCAAGGGATTGTCGCTCCTGTGCCGATTTATGTGCAGTAAATGCACATGTTCTGCGCATAACAGACAGCTCTTGATGATCACTGATGAGCAGTCACTTCAGATTATGTCCAAGCCATAAACTGCCCTTCTTTGAGCGATGTTACCTCGGTCATGTGGCCGATCTCAAAATACTTCGAAAAACATCGTTTTGAGCTAGCAGAATTCACTTGCATTCACAGGCCGAAAATGTCACTAATTTCAGCAGGAAAATGACAGCCACCGAAATCAGTGTTTGGAACAAACGTTTTGTTTCGTTTATGAAAAATATGAGCAACAACAGTTTGTGCTATAGTTATTATTTACACTGTAAGGCTAAGTTTATTTAGAAGAGAAGTCGCAAGGGAAACTGATGCATTTTGTATCAGATTGAACCCTGAATCTTTGGCTAGATCGGAGGTTTACAGGGATTAATAAGTGTATGTAGTGACACAGATCAAGTCATGATGTCCTAATCTCTTTCCAAGAAGAGATAAACTTTTCACTCCCATTCCATGGAGGCGTATGTGGAAAATCCTAGTTTGAAGCTAGAGCGAGGTGACAATACATTTTGAAGGTCCCAAAAACTCTTACAATTACATGTAGCTCATTTATGGGTGAATTTTGATGATTAGGGCTGATCTACATCCCCCATCAAATGAGAAAAATGTGAAGAAATTTGCAGCAAAAAAGCGAAATGAAATCAAGCTGCAACAAACCACTGAATAAATAGCCTACATGGCCTTGATTTTTAGTAAGGCCCAAATGCTCTCTGAGCTGATGATGTCTTTCTTTGTGGGCGAACTATGCTAAGAACTATGTAAACGTTTGAGCCCTTTATTTGGGCCCTATCCTCCTGTGGCATAATTCTCTCATGTCTTGACTCTTTTAATGGGCATAGGAATCAGAGCTGTATGTTGCAAATATCTGATAGGGCTGTTGTAACTTATTTAAGTTGAGATCCATTCTTCCAGTGCTTGAGTTGGCTTATTTCCCCCCTCCCCCCCCCCCCCCCTCCCCTCCCAATCCCTCTTTTTTTCTTTTCATCACATGTACCAATGTCAAGGCAATAGGGCTAACAATACGCACGCAATGAATACAATTACGAACACTATCTTCAGATTATTTTAAACTCCCTCGAGTATCTAAGAAGATTAGGGAAACCGTTCCTGGATTTTTTTTGTTCCTCTGTGTCCCACATCAGTCGCTACAGGAGAGCCCCAGATTTGGCGTGGATGTCACGACAATTTACTGTCATCCCTGGGATAACTGGAATTGAAAAGGAAGTAAACGGGGATTCGAACTATCGCTCATATTGCACGCAAAGAAAGTTGAACATTTCTTCACGTCAGAGTGCACTCATATCTTTCCATCCTACGTTTTCTAGGCTGTTTGGTGAATTTTCTCCTTCTCTCTTGTATATCCATGTCCACAGGGAAACAATTATAATTTGGGAGGCAAAGCTGAAATATATGTATGAACAAACGCACACACACACTATACTACACATATACGCCCAAACACACACACACACACAATCATATATAGGCACGCACACATACACATTACAAACAACAAAGGACAAAAAACAAACTGAGGAAAGAGCAAATAAAAGTTACGGATCCTAAACAAAATGTCAACGAAATCTTTACCTTTGTAAGCACCCTGGATTCCACGAATGATAACTTTATAGATGGAGCACAATCTCAATAGTTTTGTAGACTGCACAGATATATTTATGTACATTAATTGTGCTCTATCAGTTTTTTTAATTAAAAAAAAGCTGAAATTGAAGCTATGAACATTTTGTGGTCTCAATTGTTTGGTCAACCCAATTTCATATATTAAAGCGTCGTTTTTCTATTACTATTAATATGGATAGCTCTTCATTACCGACCAAGGAAACTGGTAAACTGCAGTCAGACTGAATGTCAATGTCAGTGAGATATTTTGCAAGTGACAGAAAAGGATGATTTGATTAGATGAGCATTAGCGATGCATGCACCTCTAACTTAGTCTGAGGTTAGATCAAAATAACAAGACTAAATAAATGTTATATTTCTGCAACATCTCCTTGAGTGGTGCCATAGCCTAAAATTAAATGGCTTCACTCGACCTAGTTCGAGGAACTACAAAAAAAAAAAAAAAAATAATGACCACCTGGTCTTCCTGTTCAAACGCAGTTAAAAATACCTAACAACCTTTCCTCCCCCCTTTTTTTTTGTCCCTCCCCCCGATATTCTTTTGGCGAGAGCATTCTGTCTGGCAGCAGTCCCTGATATCATAATTATAGCGCCTTTACAAGACGAAAAAAGAGTAAGAATTACCAAATACAATAACCATTGCATAAAAACGTTCACTGTTAAGGAGCACCTGCGGGGGCCCGGGGTATATAAGGAGGTTCTTTGCTCCCACCTGCAGGTGGTGAAAGCCCGCCATCGGTGGAGTGCAATGCCATTCTCGACGTTCCAGGGGTGACATCTCTTCTCTCTCTCTCTCTCTCCTGTCTTCTGCCCCGCCCTCTTTCCTCTCTTCTTCTTGACGTGTAAAAGTACATGTACATGTATCTTATCGTGTCTGGCACAATATAGCCGTGATCGTGTTGATGTGTCGTTAAGAATCCAATACAAGTAATAAATAACAAATCACTTTTAATGAAAAAGTTATACAACTGTAAAAGTGTCAGTAGAAAATGTTGGCTTATCAGATGATGGCTACTTTATTCATGCTGAAGAAATAAACACTTTATGCCATAAAGTAATGTGATATGAGTACCCTAGCCCGTTACTGCATTGTGTGTATGCTGTTTAGAAAGTACATCTTATTGCATTATGCAGACAGAATGCAAAACCCGGTATGCTGAGCAAATCTATGACTCCTTGACATTTCTACACTTAAAGAGAAAACCAGCTGTCACTCAGTACTTAATGAGTTATGGCCATGCAAATTTCACCTCAATGAATGCCGAATTCTCAGACTTAACTGGTGCTAGGTCAGCAGCAAATACTTGTAACAATAAAGAAAAACTAAAGCAAAAAAAAGTTGCCAGAAACTGACATTTATATAATACGAATAGACCTATCCTGCCTTGCTATTTATCCAGCATGAAGGAACATTTCAGTCCTCTGATACCTCAAGTATAAAAATGTCATTAATTGTAAATGAGCAGGCTGCTGTTAATGATGCTCATATTTAGAACTATGTCTAGGCATTTTCAGTGTAGAACTGTGGAACTCACACTCACACACACATAGACACGACATAATTACGGTGATATATCTCAGAGAGAGAGAGAGAGTTAGTTCTCATAACCATTCTCAGAGATGGAACTGTAACAAATAATAGTAACAATAAACCCTATTTACATCGTATGGACAAAAGCAGTCATTAACTTGTTGGCTATGTATGTAAAAGTGCTGGAATCTGGATAGAATACGATGAATTATCATCATCTGAGGAGGAAAATAACTGATCACAGGAGCTTTGCCAGGGGACAGAAATAAAGTTCAAGCTTTTTACCAATGCCATCTAAAACATCAGTTTGGTGTACGAGTACAGAGATAATATTGTACTTAATTTGACGTGAATTAAGTGTCAGCTGTTGTCGTAGCGAGGAGAGATAAACTGCAAGAAGACAGACTGAAGCTCGACATTTCCAGCACTTTGTACTCAATATTATTTGACATATTTACACTATTTACAATGGCATTTAAGAATTATTACATGCTATCTCTGGATATTATAATAAAATTATGGAGCCGTCTGTGAGCAATTACTTAACTATCAAAAATAAAATTATTTATTGCCAAAAGCATAATTATTTCACCATCATTGAGTATATTCAACAGCCTCATACTATCAACCTGCAGTTGACTGATAAAACAGCATCGCGATATAGCAAAACCACCAGAGACAGTTGATAAGGACAGAAGCACAGATACGACTACAAACTAGCAGTCTACAACTTGGTTCACTGGCATTGCGTAGTCTAAGAGCAAAGTTACATTCAAGTGCACTGGGTATCGTCATGAATCAACACACTGTTGTCACAACTACACAACTGACTGCCCAGCAAAGTTGCAGACAAAAACAGTTTTGTACTTTGTTTCCTAGGTAACGGGAACTCGTTGGGCCCCGCCCTGATACTTTCCTTTTGCCATGCAAAAGAAGTCTGAGCAAGCAGTATAAAGAGGAAAAAATCCCTTTACTTCATGACTTCGAAAGACTGAGCATTAAAAAAAAAAAAAAAAATTCATAAAAATTATAACAATAATAAGAACATAATTATGAGACGCGAGATGAAATCAGCCACTGGTTTTTTTTTTTTCCCCGAAGTAATGGTTCCGATCAATAACTTCAACAAACAAAAACGGACACATCTTTATAAAAGCAAAATTGTAGTTTCCTCTCATGGGTCAAAAGTGGACATAGTATGTGGTTCTTCCTTCTTGGTTTTCGTGCGCGCAGTAAGAAAGCTAAAGTAAAAGGCGAACTCTTTCTCTCGGTACCCACTTAAATCAGGGAAAACAAGTCATTATGATGCTTGAACACGTGATAACGTAATTATGGACCTTGAACTGCTCCGTTTTGGGAACCATTTTCTTTGGGGGGAGGCGAGAATGAGAGGTTTAAAAAAAAAAGGAGGGA
>JBCEWB010918187.1:0-15569 GCA_039654565.1 Peronia peronii
AAAAAAAGAAAGAGCGCAGCCCCCCCCCCCCCCTTTTTTTTTTTTTAATCTGAACCAGTTAACTTCAAAATTATATATTCTCCACAGCATGTGTTTCAATAATATGCATAAGTTTTTCTAAACTATAAAATGTTTTGGATGAAAAACTGGATACATGTATTTGGCCGAAATTTGAGAAATTTACAGATCCATCAACCCGGATAACAAATAGTATATTATGGCATATAACAAAACAAAACAAAATAAAAATCATATTATTTTTTTTACTTAGAGCTATTCTATTACTGTGCCAAATTCCAAACGATTATATTGAATACTCTTAGGGGTCTTATTTTTTTTTTTTTAAATCAAGATCTAACATCCAAGATGGCAGTGTTGTCATGGCAACCGGATATAAGAATATTTTTTTCCCCACACTTTTCCTCTCAACTGAGTAAGCAGAATCCGAATCTGAAGCCTAAAAAACCCTTAGTTCAACCATTTTTTAAAAAATCACTCTCAGACCCTGGTCCTTTCCCCCCCCCCCCCCCCCACCTTAGAATCTTTATTTTCCATGAGTTTCTGCCGACACTCTTAGGGTTAAGATCTCCCGTCCAGGGTTTTGTTGATGTTCCAGCCTACACATTTCCATAATGATAAGGCTTAAGTCTATTTTCGTACATTTGACATCTCAGTGGTCACGCGGGCCTCGCTCATTGCAGGCCTATATTACATACATGGCAATCAAACAATGTGTAGGTGGTTCAGTTATAAGCCGCAGGGGAGCTACCAGTATTAATTATTATCCATGTAGGCTATACTGCTATAGTGGGGGTTTTCAAAAATTGTCGCCGTTTAAAGCTTGCTGCTGTTAAAACTTCATTGTCACCTTTCCCAGCGTTCATGTGCGCCATATCATTATGAAAACCGTGAGAAGGTACAGGTAAGCGACTTAGCGGGAAATTGTCCTTAAAGTAAAGTGACGAGTTCTTCAACAATTGTCAGTCCCGCAAAAGGATAATTTCTCTATGCTGAGATAACTTTTCTAGTGATATATAAAATTTGATACTTTCTTAAGCATCACTAGCTTCTCTAGTATACGCAGCAAGCGAAGCAACTATCATTCAAGTTATTTTGGGCGGAATTGGTGTCTTTTTTATCACCATTTTCTAACTTTCTGTGTAAACTACAGTGTCAAACAATTGATGAATTTTAAATAGGCGCTGAGCATTTACGGTTATGCAAAATAATTCAGATTGATAATATAATCGATTATAATATTCGCTATACCAAAAATATATGACTTTCAGTGGTTAGTTACGAAAATATAAATAATGTTGCATCATCACTACTTGACTGACAATCGTTACTGAACTGTGTGTTGTGTGTTGGGGTTTAACGGCACATCAGTACGATAACTGTTACTGGACTGACAATGGTTCTGGAATTGTTACTGGACTGACATTGTGACAATCGTTTATGGACTGACAGACGTTACTGGACTGACAGACGTTATTGGACTGACAGACGTTACTGGACTGACAGACGTTATTGGACTGACAGACGTTACTGGACTGACAGACGTTACTGGACTGACAATCATTACTGGACTGACAGGCGTTACTGGACTGACAATCATTACTGGACTGACAATCGTTACTGGACTGACAATCATTACTGGACTGACAGACGTTACTGAATTGACACTGACAGACGTTACTGGACTGACAATCGTTACTGAACTGACAGACGTTACTGGACTGACAATCGTTACTGAACTGACAGACGTTACTGGACTGACAATCGTTACTGGACTGACAGATGTTACTGGACAGATAAGTAGCACGAGAAACCCAGACATAACTGAGTGTTCTTTCATTTTATTGTGGAAAAAAATATTTGGACCCAGTGAATATCTACTATTGTAGTACGATACTATTCAAACACTTGGTATTAAATGGACTTTTCATTCAACTGGCACTCTGAAAAAGATGAGTTCCTGGACTGTATGATTTAGAGAGAACAGAAAGTACTGCAGGTTTTTCATTCCTGCTATAACTGGCTTTATTTCAGCAAACATTTGAAACTGTTTATTCAGAAATTGTAAAGTCTAACTAATCCTTGAACTTTGGCATGAAGGGCAAACATGAACTACACATCTGAACCAAGTGGACCACAATAGAAATGGTGGTCTGCATCCATAGTGTTACTGGATTAACAATTTCAGTCCAGCGGTATTCTCCAATTGTTACTGTTACTAGACGAACACAAAGGTTTGAATCCTTAAACATGGGGTTTTATTTATATAAATGCTTAAAACTAATTGCGGAAAAGCATGTTACCTTAAAACTACTACAGCTTAGAGACAATTGATAACTTAGGTTGTTTTTTGTTGTTGTTGTTTTGTTCTGGTTTGTTTCTGTTTTTTTTTTTTGTATTCTTTTGTGAAAACTTACACGGGATGTGAAATTCAGCTCACTCAAACATGCCAGTCTGTACACTAAGAAATCAGATAATTTTGATCCATTAGGACTTTTGCTTGCAAGAATGGATATTTCAATCTATACCTTGGCTACAGCTGTATTATATGTAGTTTGTTTGGAATTTGTTTCATGAATGTATCATTGTTGGATTTTGAACTGACAACCGGAGAATAGCAGATCTTTAATTCCTTTCTCTGAAGATGTCTCATATTCAGTGCTGAAGGGCCAAGGAATTTGAGGAACTTATGGACTTTCACTACCACCACCACCACTTCATCTGTACCGGATCCAGAAGATTCTGTGAAACGTTGACTTCCTGACGTTTAAGATCCTCAGTTAGCTGCTTTGGAACCCACTAAGCCAAGCGCACACACAATTTGGCAAGGTGGGGCGTGGGGATTGGTGCCGACACCACTTTCCACACGCGATATGCGTTACGACATGGCGAGCCATTTGGTGGCCGAACTGTAAGTCTGTTACTAGTTAGGTTATCCGATCCTCCTCTCCCGCCGAGTCCGCCCCCCTGTTCTGAGTTTTTTTGTTGATCTGTGTAGCGCAAGTGATGGGCGCATTGCTTTTGCCCAATTTTTGTATCGTGCATTTTCTCTGCATGTGACTAACTTTCACGCATTATTTTCTTACCTCCACTCTACTGCTAGTCGAGAGGTAGGCTAGATCTAGATTACACACATTCGTTCCATTGCATCCATTTATAGTCTTGGTTTGTTTGTTTGTTTGTTTTTTTTGTTGCTGTTGTTGTTGTTGTTGTTTTTTTTTAATCAATGTTAGTACTCTTACGGCAAGTGCTCCACTTAAATGTAACCAAAAATGCAGAGCACAAAACTCTCTCTCCTTCTTTTGTTCTCTCTCTCTCTCTCCCATTTGCCTGCATTGAGTTCTGCCCGTATTTCAACGGCGCTAATAAGCCAAAACAATGCTTTCTTTTCAACTTCAAAATCTCGTTTAAAGAACATTTAAATCTATGCCCGTTATTAATTTAAGTAATGACCTAACAACACATCATGACAGCAACACAAAATAATTCGAACCTGTGCAAATATAAAGATTTTTGCTGGAATCGGAGAGGTCGCTGCCAATCTGGTGCCAAAAATTTTACCGCACTGTGCTATCCTGAAATCCACCATTCGTGGCGCGTTGGCTCACCAAGCGTGTTGCCTGACCCAATTTGCGTTGGTCATGGGAAAGGTGTATGTTCTATTATTGGCCGGCACCAGATGCGGCGGATTGGGTTTGGCGCCAGATTGTATGTACGCGGACTCTAAGCCGAAACCTTCCGATAACCTAAGTCCACATAGATAATTTCATGAACAATGCTCTTTGAAATTTCAAGAACTGAACCAATGTCTCAAAGTTTCAGTCGCCTATCTTCTCGAATGAGCTCATCAGCGCGAGCAACGTTTTGTGCGTGTCTTGAAGATTGTGAGCGTCCAAAGCGAGATTCGTGTTCTAGGCTGGTAAGGACTGCCTTGAACAAAGTGCACCAATGATATACATGTACCTAGCTTTTGCTCCTTGCGTTCTTTACCAAAAAAAACGTATGTACATTGTACTGCCCTCCTTGTTATTGTGGATTTCTGTAGGATTTTTTCCTTTTACATGAAAAATCGTCCAATTCCCCTCACCTCCATCTTTGACCATTCTGCAATGTGGGCCGCCGTGTTCAATTTGATATACATGTACATGTAATGTAATTATAGCATACGTTCAACACGATGCTGATACATGTACATTGTATTTGGCCATAGGAAAGTGCTAAAAATTTCCTGTTGCCCACTGTTTACAGATTTTAAAAATGTTGATTAATCTGAAAGTTATTGCTATTTTCTTATTACTTTCCGGACATCCCTCGTACATGTACACACAATACAGTAGGATTGGTGGGCGCACAAGGTGCTGCACAGTTAGCATGCGCATGGTTGCAAGGATTATTCCATTGTGCTGGAATCTCTAGTCAAGACCGCATAGTGTTGTATTCTCATACAGTCAACGCAGTACACCGAATGCCACACTCGCGAAAACGAAGAGAAAGACTCTGACCTTTATCTACTTTCTCCATTCCCAAATCTTTTCTCTATTATTATTTTTTTTAAAAGGGAACATAGTTATCCAGGTGTCATGCTGAACACACAAAATACTAAGTGACATTTTTAGCACCTGACTAATTTCTCTTGCCTGAGTAATTACGTTATGTTCTGTAATACGTCTTTCAACCTCCTATTGGTGGCTATCTCGAGGGGGTTTTGTTTAAAAACAAAAACAAAAACAAAAAACAATCGTTTTTCCAAAAAAAAAAAAAAAATCCCTTTAAAAGAAACAAAGTTCTGGTCACTTGTGGGTCTCTTGCGATTCTTGTATTGGTATGTACAAGTCCCTAGCGTCCCCATCTCCCTACTCTATTTTTCCCTACTCTATCTACACAAGGATGAGCCCTCCGACCTTTATTTCTTATTTCCCTGGTATGCTTAATTTTACAACATTTATTTTATACGATATTTATTTAGACAGAGTTTACAATATTTATTTGGACGATATTTATTTCATATATATATATACTTCATACTGTACATATATAAAGTACATATTGGGGAATCCCTGGGTCGCAATGGCTTATGGGGTTCTATCTATCACCTCGCGTATCTCGGTCGGCAGAGGACAACGAAAGACTACTTAGTTTCGTCTGTGTCCCCATCTCTCGAGCGCCTAAGTAGTCCTTATTTTTTATATCGACTTTCTCTTATACATGTAATAAGCTACACTATGTCAGTATCACTTTAATAGTCACTATAATGTCGATATAACAGGATTGCACTGTATCGACTCGCATTTATCATTTTTTACCATCAGCAATATCGCAGTTACTTCAGTTGGCACTGTTCTGACGACATAATGAGTGATCTGTTCGTACCGGTATGACTCGTTTCGCGTGACGGTGTGTGAACGTACATCGCATGTTACTGGGTATTATGTTTTGGCATTTGCCGTGAGTGGAATTTTCAGGCGAGGACTTTTTAAATTAGTCTTATATTTTAATCTTTAATCCTTAAAGTATCGACCAAAAGTGACAGTGTCAGGATTTCTACAATATTTATTATACATGCATTATATTAATTATGTATAAGAGTCGGCAATTCATCCACGAATATTATATGTACATGTATATTAAAAGTACATGTTCCACTATACTAAATACTCATATGTACTACATTGTAACTGTACATGTATGTTCTGTTAGAGTGTTTTGAGAGGACTTGCAGGCAAGTGGATCATGTATGATGAACATGTCTTTGACCAAACCGGTCCCTTGGCACTTGTAGTTACCTTGGCGTAATAAAATGTAGGAAGGTCTTAAATATTATACTGCAACCCATGTGCGTATAACATTGTAATTACATGTACATGTATTTTTACTCTTGCCAAACGACATTTGGCTCCCAAAATCACAAACACCACCTTCATGACCCATCTCTACAGTTATTTATCAGTACATCCTACTGTCCCAAACACAACCATCTATTGATGTACATCATTAACAGTGGAACACTAATACTACAGTTGTATTACAATGAACACAATCGTTTTCCTTGCCTCATCCTGGTTGGAACCAAAGAACTGAGCGCTGTCTCTATGGTTACGGTCCTTACCTAGGTGAACATAATACATGTACCTAGTATTACGTGCGCCTTGGTCCTTGGACAACATAACGTGTGCTATTTTTCAGGGCCATTTGAAAACATACGACATGAATTATGACGTAGGACTAGGAGCCTAATCGTAATTATTACAGCAAATCAGCCTGGGGTATTTGCACTGGTTCTGTTCCCTGCTGTTGCTAGCTGATGCCTGAACCTGGGCCTACAAGCATGATATCATAAAGAGAATGACATATTATATTCTCTACTAGCTGGAGTCATGTTACTGTTAGACCTTGCGTGTTCGCTCATTTGCTTATAATCATTATAGTGGGTCGTTCATGGAACCTGTTCCCCCCCCCCCCCCACCTCCTTTTTGCCGAAACAGCCGTCAGCATGTGGATGAAAGTTGTGTATAGAAATATTAGAAAACGTAAACCGTCTACCAAAGTAACGATGACCCATGCCCAATCCATGACAGATTTTGTTGTTCCATGCTTGACTTAGATTGATGTGTTGGTCTATTGTCCATTGCGGTTACGCAACTTTATGGCTTTCTCGGTACATATCCAGCGCGGAATCATTCACAGTAACACCACCAGTGGAATTCATTTGTTCCGACACCGCCCATCTCTCTAGTTTACTGTACATGTACATTAAATTTATTTATAATTATGTCATCAGCGACACGGACACAAGACCGCGGGTTGCCCACTATGCAGTACATGTATTACTTGCACTACACTTCGCATATCTTCTCTACTTTGGGCGAGGTAGAAAATACCGAGTCTCAGTCATTCTGAAATCACATGTTGAATTTGACATTGCGAATATCTATGTTCGCATCTGTGGCCTAAGTCATTACACTCACAGACTATTTTGTTTTCAATTACACTTTTGTCTATTTCTATAATATTATATTAGCAGAGAACCCGCGGCCTTCATGGGACATTTTTTAAATATAGGTCAAACCGATAAATCTACTACTCTCCGGCTTAAAAGGGTATTGCAAGCGTGCGCATTTCGATGTTGGTAGTTTGGATGACTAAACTGAACGTTACTCAAGGAAAACGAGTTTGGTGTTTTGAACGCGTCATTCTATCAAATGTACAGTTCGAATCAAACACACTCGCGAGTTTACTTTTCAAAATAATGTCAAACATAGTAGGCTTTTTTATTTTTTTTGTCTTTAAGGTAAAATACAAACACAGCTCTTTATGCAACAATGTTGTGTGCCAAATTTCATAAGAACACATTCAGCAGTTTTCGTGTCCATATGCCTTTTATTGGTTTTGTTGCTGCAGATTTATTGTATAGATTTAAGCCATCACTGGCAGATTTCTTAAAAATCTTTGATCAGTCAAATTAGCCAGATGGCAAGTAACGCTACAAAGTCAAAACCCATGTAGAAGCTGACTGAGGGCTACAGTGTACACGAAAACAATGAATGTGGTTTGCACATTGTGTACAATGATGTATCTTCCAAACGGTTTTTGTGCATAGTGCAAACTGTACTTTTCATGACCTAAAAGCTTAAACTTAAAATTGTCCAAAATACGGGTCTGAAAAAAAAAAAAGATTTAAATAATACAATTATTGTAACATTAATACATGAACATCTATAGAAGAGGACTTTAACCAAGTGCAAACGCTGATGTTCTTATGGTCTGTTATGTAATCAACTACATATTCATTCTAAAGATGTGCCTGTAAATTATATAATTATTTGTTTGCTCAAAACTTTTTTTTTTATTTTCCGCATTTTTGGTGACATTTTTGGGCACTTTTTTTGGCTGAAAAATGGCATTTTTCACAAAACACAAGATTATTTTGAACAGTCCAGTAATATCAAAAATTTTCAACATCTAATACGACCCATTGACACATTACTAAATAATGACTGTAGTTTTGTAAAGTTTACATGTGTGCATGTATTTTGTATTGAAGTCAAGGCCTTATCAAAAAAAAAAAAGTGAAAAAGATGAAGTCAAGATTGTCTACATGATTTATCATCAAAGTCAAAGCTACGATGAGATCTGATACTACTGACAGAACGAGAAGAGTTGAGACTAAAATGTGCCATTGCCTCTGTCCCACTGCAATAGAAGCATGTCATTGTGCAGTTTCCACTTCATAATCAGCATCATAATCAGAGTGACCTTCCCTTCCTCTTTGTTTCTTCCGCACATACCACATTATAATTTATAAATTCTAGTCCACTACATGTCCACTATAGACCTATATGTATTTTGAAGTTGAAAGAAGCAGTGTTGGCTCATTGTTCTTCTGTTTTTCAAAGGGTGTGCACACAGGATATGCAATCTGATCGCCTATCACTCATGTCAGTAAAAACTACATGCTCAAGAGCTATATTAAAATCTTGTGAGAAGAAGAAGAAGAGAGGAGTGTCTGTACATGTACTAAAAATTTGAGATACAGTGCATGATGCAGCAAAATGCTAGTCTTAGCAGAAAACTCACATAAGCTGTCAACAGTTCACATGAGGGATGCAATCACAACATTATGGCACAAAATGATTACCATTATGTCTCCTATCTTTCCTATAATAGCAGTGAATATCCCACCACTTATAAATATGAGCAAGACCATATATAAGCCCGCTGTATCTATACTATTTAAAGAGACATAAACAAAACAGAAACATAACAGCATAAACAAAACACCAAACACAAGAGGAACTAAAAAGTTCACGACAGTCAGTTAGTTCAACTCCACAAGGCAAAGCTAACATAAAATTTAAGACACCTTTTATGATTTCTTTTCTTTTCTTTTAATTCAAACATTCCCTTGGATGAGGGCAAATCAAATTTAAACATAAAAAAAAAATAAAAAAAAGAATGGCAGGAAAAAAAACACACACTTGAATCATGCTTAAATGATAATAGCTGAAGGAACTACCTGTTCCTAAATGCTGAACCACTTCAAAACCTCAATTAAATCCTTTAACAAACCAACTGGTGAATAACGTATACCACTATAATGTGAACATCATGAAAGAGAATTAGAAAGGAAGAAATAATCTTTGTGCTAAATGAACTGCACTTTTAATTCTCTAATATTACCATAACTTTCAGCATGAAAACATCGTTAGAGGAAAGTATAATCAAATTAACAGAGCAAAATATTGAACATTTCTCATTCTAAAGTGTCAAACATTTTTACATGATGCAAGTACTTCTGATATGTGCTGTATACAGAAAAAACTTTTTGTCAACTATGAAAGTGAACTAGTCCTTCAAAACTTGTCATAGCAAAAGGCAAGCCAGCCAAGTCAACAAAGTTTAATAGTAACTAGAATGGCAATGAGCACATATACTCAAAAAGAGAGAGAAGGGATATCAAAATTATGTTAGTATGAACTGAAAAGATACATTTTTTTTTATTCAAACGGAAAAAAAATAACATACATATACAGTGATCACAAGAGCTATCTGTTAATGCCTACTTACTTGTACAAAAAGTTAAGCGCAAGAATCATGAGAAGTTTCTCAAGTGAGGGGAAAAAATAAAAAAAAAAAGAGAGATGCAAAAAAAAAAAAAAAAGAGAGAGAGAGAGAGAAACAACAAACAAAAAAAAAAAAAAAAAATGAAATTTAGTGAATGTCTTCAATAACCTCTCCTAAGCTCCCAAAATTGTACACATAACATGAAAACATGAAGAAAATTGTTGATGTTATCTTAACTCACCAATGGAAGTTCAAACAATTGAAAGCAGAAACTGAAAAATTCCAATCCCATTTGATAGCAAATTCCTGTGTTTTTCCATCCATGCCTTTATGTCAACACACATAGCTTTCTTATGATGATTATTGAGTTGCTGGCATTATTCAGCAGAAGTGGCTCCTTGAAACCCAGCTTAAAAATTAGAACAGAGGCCACATCTAAATCATTTAGCAGAACAAAAAAAGACACAAAAAAAAACAAACAAAAGGAGAAACAAGCTGACTGAATCATAGCTGAAGAAACAAAGGTCAAAAATTTCTGCATTCCGAATGCACATACAAAAAAAAATAGCAGACTATCTTCATCCTTGATCAAACAGAAGGAAACCAAACATAAACTAATCTGAAGGAGGAGCTTCCTCCCTAAAGCAATGACAACAAATTGTACAGGTGGAATCGATTCATATTATTCATCACCTCCCCTCTTCTACTTGGTTACATATAGCTATATACGCATGAGATATCCATAGATAACCTAGACATGAAAGGTTTTGACTCCATATTATCAAACCAAATGACTACAACGTGACTATTTACAGAGTTTACAGATCATCTATAAACAGGTTTAAAAAAAAAAAGCTGTGTCATGTCAGTTAGTGATTTATAATGGTACACCATCATAACTGTCTGTAAAACTGATGATTATTGCAAGTCTGCATTAATGAAACATGTTGCCTCATACTATTTGGAATAGTGCAGTAGCCACTAATCCATCCGGTGGCGGGGATACTGATTATAGATACTGCACTGCTAGTGATTCACATTTCACAAAAGTAAATGCTGAGTCCACATATACACAACGACAGTGCTGAAGTTGGGAAACTCCCTTAACTGCAGCAGGTCTATCGTTTTGCTGAGAGGATTTGGAGTCACAACTGAGCAGTTGACTCGAAAAACAAACACACAGTACATGAACTCAGAGAATTCTGGCACAACGAGGCTGGAGAACCAAGGTTATGACAACATTCATTGTGGATACAGACCATCTGGTGTCTTGTCTAACAGCTGCACATGATGAGCAGATGACTGAATCTGTATGACAGTGATACAGACATGGTCAATATATAGTGTCCACCATGTCAGGGATGCACATCCAGGCTTCAGATGTTTCAAACATATTCCATCGTGCAAGTTTCGTCCAGCATGCTCATGCTATTCCTAGCTGAGACTATGGAAGCCTTTGGTTGCACTGTATTCTGTGGTGGCATAAAGGGTCCTAAATATGCTGTAGAGAAAATTCTGATTGAAACTACAGGATACAGTGCAATACCTTTCACATAATCTTTCAACATCTGACATTTCACACATAAACCGCTGGGTACTCTGACAGTTGCCATTGCTGCCAGCCAATGTGAGGACTCTTTTCCTGTCAGTTGATCAGATATAAAGGACTGCAAGATATGAACATCTACATTTTGCAGCTATTACCTGCCAAATCAGTGCATGAACTTGTGATATATGTGGACTGAACTCTTTGAGGCCTTATGATCTAGAGAGTGACAAATATGTTCAAGATAATCCAGCCATCCTCCCTCTTATAATACTATGTCAATCTAGCTAGATCACAGGTGGGAAATCTCAAGCCCAGAAAATGTTTGCAGTATAGTTGTCCTCTAAATACATTTAGCAGAAGAATCCAGAAATCCAGTGTATCGGAGGGAATGAAATGGAAAGACTGCAAATATGAACGGACTTCTCAATGTTGGGAGAATACGAAAACTTGACACAGAAACACATAAAGTACTTAAATTATACACCAAAAAGATACCATATGGACAGATAAGCCGAATTTAATAACATTAGATACACTGCTATTGAGACGACTGTGGGCAGGCCCAAACACTTTTGGCTGCCACTTTCCACCATTCAAGGGGGAAAAAAAAATGAAAAATGTGGGCAGCATTTTAATACAAATTTATACAAACATGAAAAATGGAAAGTGAACATCATATGAAGGAGTCACTCAGGCAGGTTCTCTGTACTTGTTTTTCAAAAATGATAATTACTTTCACCAGTGTGAAAGTAATTTCACCACAGGTGATTCTGAGTTCTCTCTTCTGTCATAAGTTCAATAAAGTATCCAAATTCTGGAATACAATAAGCTCTTTTTATTTGCAGAGGAAACTGGTCAATCTCATCTTACTGCTGGATGATAATAACATACCCTTTTGATTTTTCTCGTTTTCTTTTCAATAATAAGCACTCATTGTACGAGGATCCATGTCTGAACAAGATGAAGGCAAAGATATGTGACTATGCAGTGACAGCCTTCATGGTTCTATTGTGAACAAAACAGTCCGGATTAACGTTTGTACAGTAATCACAATGTGTTTTATCACTGTAGGTTGGGGGGGAGAAGGCCAGTGATGATGGGGAAAAGGACCATGATAAGTTGAACAGTGACAGAACCATTTCACAGGGCTAATGTAAATCTTCAAGCTTTCTAAACTTCCCAATGACCAGCAAACACACTGAAAAGCAATGGTACACCAAACTGCTCAGATATCAGGGAAGACTGAAAAAGATGCAAACTCGGTGCATTGATCAGAAGTGAATAAAACAACAAAAAAAAAGTATTCTTTTCATTTTCCTGCAACATATGAAAGTTTATTACATCTATTTTGTTAATTCAATACACAACAGCAGAAGATTACTAAATCTGGATTTGAATTGTAACAGATTAATGAGATGGTGATAAATGTTTCAACTTTCCAATATTTCTTGTAACTGCAAAGTGAAAATATGAAATATTTGCATATCTGCAAAAACAATGATCTAATGAAACTGCACTATGTACAGCAAACAACTCAAAATCATAGCATATCGCCCTGCAACAAGGCTATTACAAACTTACTACAGTAGCTATATTAGAACAAAAGAAACCACTAGAGTGTGTGACAAAGATATTTGTCTGTACCTGAACAGTGGATGGTGTATAACTCACCTTAAAGTGATATTCACACCATGATTATTCCATCAGATCACATAATTATTAATCATTACAATTTTAAGCTACGACAATTATTACTAAAATGAAATTTAACACAACCTTAGGCAAAAAAGTTGGAGCATGGTTCAAGTGTGTAAATGGTAAGTAAAATGTATTCACACAGGTATTTCTATTGATATTTAAAAAAAAAAAAATACTGGCCATTTTTTTTTTTGACGGTATTACAAATCCTTTAAAAAAAAAAAAAAAAAAGGGAAAAAGGAAAAAGGGCCGTGTACAAAATCTCTGTTGCCATCACTGAAGTTTGCCCAGCTTTTACCACTGTGTACAAACGACAGATTTTGTAGGGTTTTTTTCCACTGTTTATCTCCAGACAAAAGCAGTATGGAATGACAGGGAGAAAGAAAACACCGTATCACCCGGCTGAATTTCTACAAAATCATAACAATAAAATTTCCATTTAAATTTAAAATAAAAAAATAATAAAAATAAAATTCCAGTCATCAAAGTGAAAAATTTTACCATTTCTCTTTCAGCGATGCCTTCCATCAGCAGACAAGATTTAATTTCACCCACTCATTTTGATTTGGATTTGTCAAATCAGATATCAACACAATTGATTTTCTATCTCCCAGTCATAATTGTTCTTAATTCCCCTGCCAATGTCTCAGATAACCCTTTTGCATGAAACAAACTGCCAATGTCTATTTGGAGATGTCTTTTCTCATGCTTTGACTGGATCTTGTAAGGAGCTCCTTCTTTACTTGTGGCCTAGTGGAAAAAATAGTAAAATGAGAGCATTTCTTAAGCATCTCAAATAAAAAAAAAACTAGGTACAATGGTCTTCATCTAAAAGCCTGGTCACTGGGAGACCAAAAAAAAAACAAAACAAAAAAAAATGGCCTTTTAAGCAGTTTAGAAAGTTATGCAACCCATCTGACCACTGACTTGATCGCTACAATTAGCCGATCATTATCATTTCTAGGCATATAAAAACAGCTTACTCCATTGTGCGTATGTTTTGTAATTGCTTCTAACAGTTCCTGACCTTTCTTGTACAATTTCATCAATAATGCCCAGCTTCTTTCAAATGTCAGTTTCAACATGACGGTTTCATTGTAGAATGAAAACATGACAGAAGTATGTTGCATTATGGATAATCGCATGAGTGACTCGAAAGTGTTTAAAATAGCCAGACGACCAAAGTAGAAAAACAACTGACCAGTCTGGGGGCTAAACTTCTAACTCCTTAGACACAGAACCAACCATGGGTGCTGTCCTACGCATTGTCAAAGAAATGGTTATGGGTTAATTCACACATGGACTGATTATGAAGTCATCGGGGATGTCAAACTCTTTTCATGAGATAGTCGAAAAATTTTATCACACTGGTTGGTGCAGTCAGGTTATGTAAGACAGGAAAACTAAGTCTACCGGTGCTGCATTAACAGAACTTTGCACTGAAATATGAGTTGGCAATAGCTTTACTATTTATAAAAATTTGAAATCATTCATGGCTGCCACAGCAACGGTCACCATCTTGGATTTTGCTACCCGATATCGCGTAACTTTACTCTAAATGGGCTTCATTATTTTCCAACTGATTTGCTTGAAATTTTGTGTATACATTTTTCAGTTCAATATTTAAGTTAAGTTTCCATACAAACAAATGCACTTGTTCTTTGCAGTGCCTTCACTGTCAGTTGTGGGAATGGTAATAAGTCTTCTCTGTCTAGATCTAGATTGTGCTTGGGGACGACTTTCCTCTTGCATCAGTCTTTTCAATCCTCTTTCAGACATGCCTATGCCATTTGCTTTTGTCTCCGGAAAAGAAAAAGGGTTGTCTTTCAATCAACAATCATCACACATTAACTTGACTACGCATTGTCAGATCTGAGGAACTGAGTGCTACGGACTTCATTATCTAAAATGGAATCAGGCGGCAATAATTACCTTGGTTGGCTTTCGCGAAAAGCATGTGCTAAAGTACCATACTTCAATTTTCGTTGCAAGGGACTTGTATTTCAAAAAAAAAAATAATAAAAAAATAAACAAACATACATGATTGACTGGCCAATCAGCCAAAAATAACAGTTGACAACAATCAGAAAATTGGAAGGTTGACATTCCGGAATCATATAACAACCATCGCCCCTCCCCTTTTCCTCTCCATGTTCTCTCTCCCTCCTCTCCCCATTTTATTGCACGCAGCACAGTGTGCACCTTTCAAGTGGATAATTATTGAGCGTCTTGGCCCGACCTTGGCTTTTAGGCGGATTTTTTATTTGGATGGTAAATTAGGGAGATAAATCAGAGAGGTAAATTACAGAGAAAAAAATTCCATTTCAAGGCAGAGGCAAATTCTTAGGCTGAGACCACAGTCCAATAAACTTTCACAAATCTGTAGTGCAGGGTTCACACTCCCTAGATGTCTTAAAATTCAAGGACTTTCCAAGGACTTTACGACTCTATGTAAGGACTTCACGTAGCCAAATATCTTCACAAACACGCATAGATATTTACGGGTGTGTAATAATATTTTGCTGAACAAACTTACACGTAGGCTTATACATGAACAGTAGGTGGTATACTGATGCTGAAACTCACTCTACACAACACAGAAGTACATATAATTAGCAATGCCAACGGAGCCCCGCTGCCGCGGGGAAAAAAGCTGGCATTAGCGCAGAATTTGACCCTCGTGTTAGAAACGGACCTATAACTTTAAAACTAATGCAGTTAGAACAATATATTATACATCATA
>JBCEWB010918298.1:0-15569 GCA_039654565.1 Peronia peronii
AGCGTGCCCCCCTCCCCCCCCCCCCCCACCCACCCATTTCATCACGGCATCCTGGTGCTGTCTGAGTACATAAGACATTTCCAAAAAATCTATAAATCTAGGCTTTTCATGCTGGGAGAAGTTTGCATAGTTTTGAGAGAACTTTGCAAGTTGTCACAAGATCCTGGGATGGGACTGTAAAATTATACAACTAGTGGAAATTCTAATAACTCAAAAAATCCCACAAGCAGTGCTGTCATCATATTTACCGAGTGTAACTAGACTACATCTGGATCTATTTCTAGATCTAGAAGAAATCTAGATCGCGAATAGCGGCCCTCTTACATCAGTCTTTCAAAGACCATGACCATGATTATGTATTATTGTCAGTACTCTGATGTGCTGATTTTTTTCCATTAACAACTTTCACATGACCATTCAACTGCATTTTGTCAGTGAGAAATTAAGCACTACGAAGTTCAATCTCGATCTTCATAATTGCCACCGATCAGCAGTTCGTTTCTCGCCCGAAGCATGCCCAAAACTCTATCGTACTTCCGGTTTCACTGTTATTGTGTGGGACTTGTATTGCATTAGAAATTATTATAAAACCGCGACTGTCATATAAACTCAACAACGTTCGGCAGTTGATCAGGCAAAAGTAGGGAAGTTGGCAACAACAACAAAAAAAGTCAGAATTCCGACTAAAATCGGAAGTTTGACATCCCTGTAAGTACTGTTGTTGATGCCAATCAGACTTCTATAACTGACGTTTTCATCAGAGATTCACACGATATGATATATCACAACAGTGGTAATCAATTGTAACAATATTAGCAAGTATAGCACCACAACAATTCAAGAGTATTACCTCTTTTTTAGTATCTGCAGGTGTTGGAAAATCTATATCCAGAACTTCTTGCAAATTCTTCAACAAAGACCTCTCTACATCCCTGAAGCATGAAAGAAAATATTAAGTACGCATGTTATATCCTTTTTCTTTTATGTGTATATAAAAATTGAATAAGAGTACACTTAAAACGGCTTCAGTATAAGCAGTGTTAATACTGGACTATTATCATATCCTAATCTGACCCATCTGCTTTCTCGCAATTTGCTGTTAAATTAACTGTCATTGCCTTCCACAATATAACTTCAAGAAATATACTCAGAGCTCAAAGGAAGAATATATGCATAAATATTTTCATGTTTCTCATTTTCTTTTCTCTTAATATGAAATGACTGTAATTACCCCAAAACCCCAAATACAATTTTTCTCTATCCTTTAATTATGTGGCAGCCTTTCTTGTTTGTTTACTGTTTTCTGTCTTAAAATCAGGACAATTGTCTACAGCCAAACATTCATACTGCTCCTGAGATTTGAGTTTTTGGTGCCTAGTCTCAGGGTTAGAAAGAAAAAAATCTCAAAGTGCAGTAGTTATGAATTTACAATCATTAAACTGTCACTGAAATTCTGCACTTTTACAGAATGACAATTGAACCAGCTAAGTCTAAAAAACATATATGTGAATATTCTATGGTCACAGCTCTGGCAACTGAGTGCCAAATGATTTGTGCTTTTAATTGTCAGCTGTTTCACCATAATGGAAGAGAACATTACCATCTGTGAAGATTCACATTCAGCTTCTCCCTCAAGTTAGCAACCGCTGAAACATGACAAAAATCATATAACTTCATAGAATAAAATAACTCACAGTTAAACATGAATATTGAGAAAAAAATAAAAGATTTTAACATAGAAATTTCACAAGCTAAATCAATCATGCTATATTTTTCAAGAGGACATAACAAGAGCAAATACATGGCCAGTTAAATGTAGGCACTCTATTACATACGAGCTTAAAACATTTTATTTTCTGCATTTCAGCAAGTCAATTCTATGTCAGTACAATGTCTAGCATTACATTTGTGGCTATGCAACAGCAGTGAATGTTTCTGTACTATCATTACAAATATCAATCTATTTCACAAATTTCTGCTTCCCTTACAGAAATATTAAATGTGATAAAAAGAGATTCATTTGATGTGCCAAATTCCACCCTTTAAAACTCAGACAAAGTAACTGAAAATGTCTCACTTATCATACCTGACTCTGCTCCCAGCAAGCGACATTCTGGGAAGGCAGCAGGCTGTCTAAAGTTCACTGTGAGATGGAGAGATATGTTGGGCCCTGTTATAGAGAACATTGGAGAATGGAATTTTAATCTGACAAACGAGGATGCTTACAATCTCCAGAATGAGTTCAAACAAACCTGTTCAGTTCTCTATTTTAATATAATGAGCCCCTTCTCTCTCCCCCTTCCCCCTTCAAAAAAAAATATAACAAAATTAAGGAAATTATTTTTTTTTTTAATTATTATAATTTTCGAAAAATGAATAAACTGCGAAAAACTAATTCTCCTAAGGTGAAAGAAAACAAGACATATCTGAATCTGCCATCTTACCAAGAGCTACTCTCCTATGTACAGAGGCAAACGTGGGATGCTCAGGCTCCAGGATCCAGCAATGCTCATCAAGCTCTTTCATCACGTTCCAGAACTCCTGATAGGACCCCATTGCAGTTTCAAACTGCTGGTACACATGTTTGAGTCGGGACTACAAAGAACAAAAATTCAAATCATGAATTCAACATTTTCTTGTTTCTCAACAGTATGGCCTGGTGCCATTAATGAAAAGAAGAACATTTGTAATATTAGACGTATTAATAAACAATATTGCCGCATGTTAAAGTAACAATGCCAATATATCAGCAACCATGACTTGTGGACATGTAAGCTTGAGTGAAAGTGGTTACGGTATATTATAATAGCATAATGTACTTTTCACAGCCCATGGAACTCCCTTATGTAGGCAATGCTCTCTATACAAATGTGAATTATCTTTATTCCCATTGTTTTTCACAGACTTTTTTTTTTCACTTTTGCATTTTGAAGGCAGTCAGTGCTTTGTGCTAGACATTCTAAAGCCCTGTGACAATTATGGACAGAACATTTCACAGAGCAGATCCAAGAGATCAAAACAATAAATCAGTCATTTAGACAAAGGCTGGTTCTAACTGGGACAGAGAGGGCATTTGAAGACCTTGTTTTGTGAAAGATGCTATCCCATGTTGGGTGGCGAGGCACACCCTCTGGATGCTGCCATTGCAGAATACCATAACTGACAAATGCAAAACAACCATACCCTAGAACTGCAACTTTACCAAAGAATGTGGCCATTTATTCATGTTAGCAGTATATATTTTAATTTTCATTTTTGTTTTTTTGTATTTGAGTTGTCAAAGCAGTGGAAAAACAACAGCTGCCAGTTCACTGACATCATACTGAAGTCAAGAGTAATACTAAGATATCCCCAAAGAAGAGTATCCCCAAAGTGGCAATAAATCACACTGACATCACACTGAAGTCAGGAGTAAGACTAAAATCAAGAAGAGTATGCCCAAAGTGGCAATATCAGACTAGACAGCACCTTCAATAATGAACATAATTAGCCTATTATTACTTGCTCTGATAAAGTCAAACTGTTATTATCACCTTGCTTGTGACACAGTTTGTGTGAAATACATCCTTCCCTTCCATCAGAACATCACAGTACAGAAATTTCTTTCTATTGAGATACATCACAACTGATTACCCTGGTCTGGAGGTTATACCTATTTATATAGGCTAGATGACCACAGACAACTAAATTGGTGAAACTGATGAAATTGCTGATTGCTAGTGACATTTCAAGTTTCTTTCCAAATGTGACCTATGTGCTCATGTAATTCTCAATACATTCATCATTTATCTATTGAACATACAATTCGGATCAAATGCCCTCGCGAATTTTTACTGCTATTATTATTGCCTTTTTAGAATAATGTCAAACATGATAACCTTTTTGGGGGTTTAAGTAACTAGAAACACAGATCTTTATGCCACATCTGTGTGTGTCAAATTTCAGATGGATACATTCAGGAGTTTTTTAGTCCATAAGCATTTTACAGGTTTTGTTGTAGATTTATAGTACAAAATTTAGTGAATTTCTCCAGTATATTTCAAAAGCATGAGCAAAGTTGTTGGACAAGTAAGTTGTGTAGTTCCTCAATGTCCTAATGTAACCATATGTTCAGCCAACCCACAAAAATTTCTTTTTTTTAACTCACTCAATCCCCAGATATCTCAGCCGGAATGGAAAATGCATCGAATCCTGTGACCAAGATATCTCGATTCCCAAGTTTGTTTCATGTCTGCTTCGTTTTCTCTTAGTAAATCATAAAGTTTACATGGCTATTATTCCTAACCAATTTCCAGGAGAGGGGTCATGGAACTGATAGCCTAGCTTCACTTTACATTGAGAAAAAGCGTGTTTTGTGAACTGAGTGAAGCTGGACATTACGTTCAAACGCGGCATAGTGACTAGTACGATCAGCTGATCTCCACATGTAAGCATGGATTTAGATTTTCTACATCTAGTTTTATATCTATCTTTCAGAGTGTAAATACCTATAATGATGTAATTAGATCTAGACATAGAAGAATGATCAGTTGTAAAATCGTCATTGATCTAGATCTTGCGTGGATATTATGACAAAACTATGTCAGCCACATACTTCATATTGAACACGTTTCAAATATCATATCTCATTGTTACTTGAGCCAAATTTCATAAGGATTGAGCAATATTTAGTGATACTGACGTAATCTGCTCATACAGATGAAATGGCCGGTTTTGGGATGCAAAAACCAAGAAAAATGGGCAAAATTGAGTGAGTCAAAAAGTTAAATTTTTTAAAAATTGATGAACAATATAACAGATCAGTTGCGTGGCATCTAAAGATCTCAATTATTTGTCTTTTAGATTATATATATATGTATATGAGACTTTGGATTGTTCAGGATTACGTGCAGTTGTCCCAAACACACAAAACTCATTTTCATCCAGAAGAAAATGATAAACCTATAATTTTACAGCCTGGATGTCATTCCACCTACATATATATATTCATCCCACAGGGCAATTCTGACTACTTCTATGTAATCATATTGGTAATGATCTTCCAAATCACTGCTACAAAATCAGTTGTGTATATGTACAACAAAAAACAAAACTATTCATACCAGACAACTAATCAATATTTTGACTGCGATACTTATTTTTATCAAATAAGCTATTTAGATTCAGACTCATTTAATTACCCACAAGAAGTGCCAAAGAGGAGGGAAACATGACAAAATCATGTCATATCCAGATAATATATTTATTTTTTCTAAACTGTAAGGTAAATAACCCCTATGTGTTGCAACTCATTTGCTATATATAAGACAGGCTGTGGAAATCAATGCCAAACCCCGATCTACTAAAAGACACTTTTTGAGATAGTTGTGGATCAAACTCAACCCTAAGCACTACATTATTGTTCAGTTATTATCTCATACTAATAACAGCTGCCACTATATAACCCACACCATTCTGATAGAGAGCATGCATAATTCATAGCACTATGAATATGGAAGAGAGTACAGGCAATAAACTTTACACCATGTATTTACTTCCCAGATTATTTTTATCATGCCAGTGAACAATGCGCTAAATCAGTTTCACTGTATGTACTGAGACATTGACTATTACCTTTGATGACCAATGAAAATCAAACTTTTCAGGGAGATCTGTCACACATAGAGGAGGTGTACCACCCTAATTTAGACAAAAAGTGTGGAAATTAACAACAGATAACCAGTGGGTGGAGATTTCTACATTTAATTGCATGTTTTTTTTCTGAATCATACATTCACATCCAAATTATATATACTTTTAAGATAACATAAGGTGAGATAAAATAAACTTTACTTATAATCAAAAAAAAAAAATTCGATTCAGAATTGATGAGACACAGAATGTAAAATACAATCACCCTGGAAATGCAGACAAAAATATGAATAGCATGAGAACAAGGTGGACTCAAGAAACATTGCCTCAACTTGATAAGTGTAGCACTGATGACAGAAATGAATTTCTGTAATGCTCAGAATTGGTTCTTACATGCAACCAACACTCACTTCTTTCGGAATATTTCAACTGGTTGAAATCCATTTCAAAATGGATGCATAAAGTCTCAAATCATGTTAAGTTTGGATATACAGGCATCCTGCTATATGGCATTGATAAAGCCATGATTTTCTTTAACAATTTTATTAACATTTTTTATACAGTCATTTATTCTCCATTTGTCAAGGTCATGTATGTTTCCCATCCATATGTTTCCCCCTTATCTTTTACAAATAGATATTTAGTTCTGGCCTCTTCAGCTAACCTCATCTTTTCCTTGTGTGAAAAGTGCAAAATTCTATTCAATTCTTGTATGAAAAGAAATGGAAATAATAATTTACAGTAATTGAAAAAAGCCCTCTGTTGCATCTCATGGAATGAAAAAAAAAACAAAAACACCTGAACTTCATGCATGATGATTGATCCTTCGATACACTTCTACAGTATCAATTACATAACATCCATGTCGGCTTTTAATACTTCACTGATTACAACAACCAAAAAAGTCTGCACTCTGTACACTGATTTATGAAAAGATGTAGAGCCCAAAGGTCAGAGTGGTATGTAAATGCTACAAAAGCTAAAATCATCTTATGTATAAATGAAAGCAAGTAATAAGAACAAAAACTTAACGCACACCACAAATTAAAAAAATTTTTTTTTTAAAAATAATAAATCAGTCACATGACCACATTGATACATAAATAAACTGTCCATCACCTCTTGATTCAGCTTTATCTTCAAGGTGTGCCATCTTCCAGCTGCATCATATAGACCAAGTTCAACACATGAGAAATTTTCGTTGATGTTGATGAGGCTGCAATACAAATTAAAGCAGTGTTAAAAGAAAAAAAAAAAAAATTTTAAATCTGAAATTCTGAGTTACATAAGGTGCACTGTTATTATTGACATAGTGCAGATTAAAGTTTAATAAACTGCTAAAAAAACCTTTGCTGTAACCACACAGATTTATATAATCAAGTCAAATTTCAGCAGTAAATGTTTCCTTGATTCTCACAGATTTATTTTGTTTAAAAATGTGTGTTATTTGATGTTCTAAAGATACGAATTTTCATGAAATATTTTGCATTGCTATGGCAATTACTATAGTAGCTGAAATATATATGAATAGCTTTAAATGGAGAGAACAAAGAAGGATGGATTACATTACCTTCTTAAAATCTCAGAATGAATTGTGCAAAAAAAAAAAAAAAATACCAATGTACACTTAATAATACATATATTTACATACTTATAAGCAAAACCACCCTGAGAAGACAAACCTGTCTCAAAACAGCATACTATACACAGCAAAATGCTTAATATGTGCACATTTATGAGTCTGTGCATGTGAGTATGATGACACAGTATTTTAAAGCCTGATTTTCTACCTATCTTTATTGTATCTATTTTACTTTTCTCCACATTCTTTGCAAAACACTTAGGGCCATTTATTGGGATTGGACAGGCGGTGTATAAATGCTCTCCATTATCATTTTTATTACATTCTTTAACATTCATAACTAAACTTGACACATGTTAATAGCATGCGGCTTGAAAATGAGACAACCGATTAGTTTGAAATTTTGACACATTTGACCTGAACTCTTGGTCATTTACGGACTGCACTTATGAACATGTAATGGTCTTTTGTTTTTGTTTGACTGTACTGGTCAGTGGTTTTAATTTTTCCTAAAAATACTTTGAAGCAATGCAAACTGTTCTAAAAATGAAACCCATGTGCATAAAGCTGGACTCTTTTTAAATCATTCTCTATGTCAAAATTGTCCTTTTTTTCATTGATTCAATATGCCTCAGCTGAATTACTCAGAAAGAAATCAATGGTTGGCATGTTTCTTTACTGCAGTTTCAGATTTCAAAAACCTGCTATTCAAAAACTAAACTGCCGACTACTTTGAAATTTTTAAATTCATCTGAACCCAGGACTGTTCATGAACTGTTATCACTAGCGTGCAAGTCTTTGATTTTTTTTTTTTTTTTTTTGGGCAATTCTTGTTTAAAAGCATTCTGGCAATTGTTGAAATGGAAGTGACAGCACAAGCATTCTAACAAATTGATTTCTGATTCTTTCAGTTGAGGTATACTGAATTGACGAAGAAAAGCAACTTTCTAGTATGGCAAATAATTTAAAAAGAATTCACTTCTTTTTTCTGTGTGTTTTCTTTTTTGCGTGTTCATATTTTCTCAACATAGAGAAAAACTTAAAATCACATGACCAATATAATAAAAAAAAATGAAAGATCTTTCTATGTCAATGAGTAACTCTAAACCATTTCTGGTGAAATCCTTAAAAATTTCAGATAATTCAGCTGTCTTGTTTTTTAAAAACACACTATTTTAGAAACGTGAAAGAGTTAAATTAATAACAGTACCGTTTCCAACCAATTTCTTTTACTTGTTGTAATATCTCACGACTTCCACTAGTCCACAGTTTAGGTCCTGGCTCTGCAATTTTTAAACAACTCTCCTGGAGAAAACAGAAAGGTCAGTTTGTGTATTACAAGGTAATGATTTTGTAGTCAAAGCTACACATACTGAAAGTAATTTAATCCTCATAACTGATTGGTATTATATAATAATTATATTACAATAATTATAATTATTAATTACTAATAATATTATAATATATTAATTACATTACAATATTAACTAATTGGTATCATATATTGTAAACTTTTCCTGTTTTTAAAGGACATTCCTAAAGAACCTACAAAACTAAAGATTTGTAATATAACATAATTTGCAAACCAGCTTAATAACAATTAAAAAACAACAAATGGCACAGTAAAATGTAATCTCATCAAAAATTCCCATAACAAAAAGTATTTAGATGACTAATCTGATATGTCAAAGCGAACCTCTATACTCACAGCTATCACAATGAAGTCTCTGAGAAAACTTGTCAAGCTATGTGCACTCTGAAGCCTCTACAACAAAAAAAAAAAAAAAAAAGTGAAAATTTTGTCCACAGAAACTTAGTCACACTGATTACATACCATGCTAACTGGAATTTCATGGAAATTACATGAAAAACAAACTATGAAACAAAGCAAAACGAAGAGCACCCAAAAAAGTGCGAGAAATTCTATAAATGTCCTAAGGAAGAACAGAAAGCGAAATTAATCATGTCTTATATTTTTCAATTCAATATACTTACAAAGAACTTCCACACAATACTATATGGAGTATGAAAGATCTCCCTCATCCACCCCTCCCTCCCAAAAGGAAAAAGGAATATGGAGTATGAAAGATCTCCCTCATTCGAAGAGGTTGAAAGATGTATATATATATAGAACACAACGTAATCTCCCTCATCCACCCCTCCCTCCCAAAAGGAAAATGAGTCCTTTAACTGATTTGAAAGTTGATTTGTACCCACTCAGATTAAATAATGTTAATAATGACAACTCAGTAATTTTATGTGCATCTGATATCATGAAAAAAATCTGTAACTGAACAAAGACATATGTTATGTAACAACCATCTTTTTTTTCTTCTTCCTCCAAAACATAGTATTAGTACAGCTCTTTTGCAAAGGGTACGTAATGGGCTTAGCATGGAGAACTTCATAGTTACTAAGCTGTCACAGCCAGTAATAATAATGGATGAAATAATGATAGGAGAGTAGGACTACCTGTGTGATGAGATCAGTTTTATGCTTAAGTCTATGGTGCAACTTCCATTCACATTCTAATCTTGCTGCTTGCAGGCCCTTGTCATGTGGTACACTCAGCAAAACTCTGTATGATTTATCCTGTTTAAAACATGTTAATAGGAGTTGAAGAGGATTGTTTCAATCGGATGGGTGTCCCAGCCTGCCCTGTAATATTAATGTGGCAATGCAGTCCAAATTAAATGCCTCTGATCTGACAGCTTTTGATAGTTAATTATATTTGAGATAACCATTCCCCTGAATGTTATGAAAGGCCTACCAAACAACATAGCATATTCATCAAGAAGCCACTAGAATTCCCAATCCAATTTCTGCCTCCCGGACTATGATCCCCAATCCAGTATACTAGTCTTGAGAGGCCATAGTCCTCGATCGGACAAAGGTAAGTGACAAAACTTCAAATTCCTAATCTAAAGAAGTTCTCAGTGCATACTGAATGGGTAAAGATGAAAACAGAAGGGTAAAGCCGAGAGGCAAAACGCAATGGAATCGATTAATAGTATTTCACCAATTTCAGTGGGGAAAATGAAGCAAACTGAGTTACGAGCTTGGTCACAGAACTAATTATCCACCTAAGTTGAGGCATGACTGTACAGATCTAGACTTAATCTAGATCTACATTATGGATCCAATTGATTTCTCAAGAATTAAGGTTAACGTGGCCATGTGGTTTAGTGTTTGTTCTGTGGTGAACAACTCATCTCATGGGTTACAGGTTTGACTCATGGATCCTGCCATCAGCAAATGGAAAGAACTGTAAGGTTAAAACCATTTTTCAGTGAGTCAACCATCCCCAGCTTCGGCACTATCGTCTCACTGCGGTTCCTTTGGCGACCCGCCACATATCGATTACTGTAAAATGAACTTGTGCCTATATCGATACTGCGATTATTGCCTCGGCGGTATGCACAGCCGAGGGGCCCAGCAGGGTAGGGCCAGGGGTTGGTGTAGTCCATTTCACAGTAATCAATATGTGCCAGGTCGCCTAAGGGACCACGGTGAGATGGTAGTGCCCCAGCTTCTTCCAGATAACCACATGTTCTTGCAGGTTGAAAGGCTTTCAAACAACGTAACCTAGCTTCTTAGCTAGGGAAATCCGACGTCTAGCTTTCTCAGATAGGGGGAAATTTTTATATATATTTCCGAGGTCCCGTGTGTACATTACAAACGTAAAAAACCCTTATTTGTTAAAAATCAGATGAAGAGTAGACAGTAGATCTAAGCAGAACACCGCAGAACAATCGGGACTGAATTTCCAAAAATTCCAAAACTCTACCCACAGAAATTCTTACCAAAATTGGCAAAAACAAGGCAGCCACTTAAACCGAGAGATAATTCTACTCTCGGCACTTAGGGTTGAAAAGCTTTAAAAGAGCAAAAAATATTTCAATCCACTCACAAGGATGTTAAGATATCCACTGAACTGGGAACCTCTCTCTGAAACCTCCAATGGAATGAGGTATGGGGCGACTAAAGAGTGATCCATGACTGATAGACACAGACATGGAGAGAAATCCTCAGCCTTTGAGGAGTGAAACCGCCCTCGATACCGAAAGTACAAAATAAGACTCCGATTGGCTGTTGAAAAAATGTTCAGTTCCAGTAGTCAAAAGACGTTTCAAGTTATGCTCAAAGAAATTAAAATAGGTCCGTGCCGTATGTGTAAATTTTTTCAAAGAATCGGCGACTGTCACATAACTAAATCTACAAAATTATTAAAAATAATGATATTTTCCTCTTCTTAGATAGATCTATATAGATCTAGATCTAATGCTAAAATTCTACTCTTTCCATTGCACAATCAAAACGGGCAACATAGCCTTAAAATTTTACGGTGGCAATAAGATTTTAATACAAGAAATGTTTTCCCTGCCTTCTTCATTTTAATAAGCTTGACTTTTTTGTTTTTAAGGGTAGTATAAATTGGGCATTCTAAAATAAATTAAAACTGTTTCTATATCGTTTATCGACAAATTTTAATGAAATCAAATCATTTTTGAAGGTATGTTGTCTTAACACTCAAAAAGAGACGAACACCGTAGTCTTAGGCTGATATGGGGGGTTAAGTTAAAATGAAATGAAGATTACGATACTGAACCCAAATGCAATCAAATTATTTTTCTTATGGGAAGGATTTTGAGTGAAGGAAGGCTTGAAATCACGACATGAACTATGTCCCTGATTTGTCTAACGAATTTCCATTGAGCTCCAATCTATTTCGTTTAAAGTTACTAAAGCCTGGGGTGCCAAACAAGCTATAAAGGTCGTCATGTCCGAAAATTAAGTGAGGATTTTGGCACCCCTCTAAATTTTTTCAAAGATGGAAAGTCAACTGACATACAAAGTGGTAATCTCAAACAGTAAGGTCTTAATGCAATACAAATATATAATTTATTCAACAAGAGTTAAGCTATCGCAGTGTAGGCTAGTATTAGAAAGTCTGTCATTCTAACGTAGAGTTGGTGTCTTCAAATAAGTGAAATGATGGTTACATTACACTGAAATGAAAGGAATAATGCCTTGCCTGTTCGTACGGTGAAAATCCATGGGCATTTTACAAATCAAAGAGCATCTGATTTTCTCATGTTCTGTCACGAATAAAAATTGTGTAATCGAGATAATAGCAAAAAATGGATATCGATACTAAGTATTGTATCAACTCACAATATAAACAGTCTAAAAATAAGTTGCTACCCCCATAGAACTGCACGCATGTGACAAGAGCTCAGTCGGGTTGTCAGGGAAGCTGAACGCTCCCTGATCACAAGTTATTTAACTGTCACTTGAATTTCAGTATAAAAACCGTAATATTCACAATGTGTGACCATTCTCGGCCTACAGTCCCGGATCCAGACGTGGAAGTTGTGGAAACACTGAAGCGTCTCACTTTTGTTCGACATCCGAGCCTGTCCCAGGGTTACGACGATTTTGACGATATGGCAGCACTCGGAACTTCAAGAGATACTAATACAAAGCAGCGATCTTATTCTGTGGACTCTTGCAATAAAATGAAAACCAAAAATGATCAGAGACATTTTTTGCCACAGTCCGTTGATTTAACTTCTAAAATCACAAATGGAGCAGGTGCTCATGGTGATGCAATAGAGGAAGAGGATACACAGGTAGAAGCTCAGTACTCAGACACTGAAATTGCTCTGGACATGGCTTCACAATATAAGAAAATCATAGAGCATTTAGGAGAAGATCCTCAGCGACAAGGTTTGCTGAAAACACCTGAGAGAGCAGCAAAGGCTATGATGTTTTTTACCAAGGGGTACAAGGAAAATATTGCAGGTAGGATTGCCATTGTTAAATTTATTTTGTTTAATTTATCAAGTTTATGTGTCACAGTGGGAATAGAACTGGCAAGTATGCAGACTAGGCTTATTTATTATTATTAAAGAAAACATAGAAGACACTCATATATATTTTGCAATCATCATCACCGCCTCACAACCAGTAAAAGCTTATGGTTCATGAACCAGTCTTCCATTCAGCCAGATTCTTGGACAAGTTCACTATTCCATTCCAAGAGTAACTACTGTTTTTGATGTCACATCTGGCAATACAATTTTTTTTTTTTTTTTACAATGGGAATGCAAGTTGGTGACAAGCAGTATCAGACATCTTTATGTAGAGATAGTGCAATGCTGCACATAATTTTATGATAAATGAAGACAAATTGTTGATTTCAGGAGGACTAAAACTTTGTTTGGTAGCTTTTTGTCATTTGATTACTGAGCAAATAATAAGAGTCTTGTCTATTTGCGTCAACATATAAAGTTTATGTCATAAATTGCTGTTTTTAATATTGCTTTAGAAATGGAACAAATTCAAGTTATTTCAATTCTCAAACACGATGAGAAAGGTAGTAATTCAAGCTCTCATTCTCTTAGGTGATAGGGGAATCTTCATTCATTTTCATTTATTTGGTTATTATTTATCTGTTTCTTTTTTGATTATATTTTAAACATCCAGTTTTGTTTCAGAAAGATTCTGTGAACATGTGTGAAATACACAAGCAGGAAGCTTTAGATTATCTGTCATCGTAAAGCAAATGATTTCAAATTGATTTTACTGAGAAGCAGTGGTCTTATTTTTAAAACATTTTTTTCTTTTGGCCAATTCTCTGAACAGATGCCATTATACATTCTATTTCACTATCTGAATTCTTTAAAATATGTTCAAGATCTGTCAAGTAAGCTTTGCTATCTAATTTTTTTTTTTGTTTCTGTGGAGTCTTGTTGTGCTTTACAGATGACTGGAATGTAATGTCTGAAAAATTATTTAGGCTTACTGATATTCATACAATCTGATATTGGTTAACTTTCCACATAATGTGTATAAAACCACAGTCTGGTAACCAATATATTTCTAGGCAGAGATAAATAAAAGAAAGAAGACTTTGAAATTTGTGTGTGAGTAGAAAATGAATAAAAATGCATAAACCTAAACCAGTCTTTGTGTTGAATCTATGAAAGACACATACTCGCAGTACGCATGCAGGGAGAAACTTTAACAGTTAGATCAATTCTTGTCCACTTAATTACAGCAGATCTAGACTCTAGATCTTCATGACCGTGTTACAAAAAGTGTCTGTTTACAAGAAGTCTTAAACCATGCCCTCGTTTATGAAGTTTCAAAGTTGCTGCGTCAAAGAAGAAAAATCGTTCACTGTCAGTCCTTTTTTTTTCTCGCGCCACTCGGCTTTGTTGATTTTTGACGTCGAAATGAATATAGGCCAAGGTAGGTCACGCATACAGTTTAAAATATATAGCTCTAGAACTTACATTTTTTTATTCTTCAAAATCGGCCACCCTATTTGTCTCCCATTCCCCATTCCCCATCCTCACCCCCACCCTCTCTCCGTTCATCGGTCTTTTTTTCCTTTTGTCAGGTTGTACCACCCCTTCACCCTTTCCCAATCCACTACTGTACATGTATCTCCGTCAGTATCAGACAGGTGCGCATACAGGAATGTATCACAACCGTTTGCTTGCAAGCATTGGTTTTAGATTAGTGATCATAAGGCATAATAAATGTTTTGTGTGTAGACAGTAAGAAGCGGAACTGCCGTTTTTGATGGCGCGCTTTCCGACCGAATTGAGTTTACATTAACTCTAAAAGGGTCAGTAGAAACCGCTGGAGTGGCATCGGTTCTTATGACATTGTTTTAACTATGTTCAGGAAGCAACGCTTTAGGCCTACTGGCTTTGTGGATGTCAGACAAGTCCCTAGTTATTCCTTTTAAGCAGAATGTAATTATGTGAAGTAATTCAGACGCCAGGTATGTCTCTGGGCAGACAGGCCTCTTGATATTTCCAGTCTTAAATATCAGTAAAGTCAAACAGTGAGGTGTTGAACCTATAAAATAAAAATGGGCCGACATGAAATTTTGTAGCGGGAAAATACGCTTTGTAGTGATTGATGGCTGACTGGTCGTGGTAAATTTGGGCCCGAGGACACAATGTGACAGTAGCAAGGAGCTTATATTGGTTAGCAGCGAAAGAAATAGCGGAACGGAATGATACGGGTGATTGTCCACAGCCTCCGCTCCGTTCCCCTCCGCTCATCATAAAATGATGATGAAAGCGTCAGACACTATGAGCTAATACTTACATTGTCCACACCTCTTTTCCGCTCCGCTCCTCACTTTTGTGCGTCAAACATGTCCAACACTTTACGGGTTGTGAGGAGACTCGGATGTATGTTTGTTTGTTTGTTTTTCTGAAGCCTTTCAATCCTAAGAAAGTAGGATTATCTCAGCTTTTTAGAAGTTGCCAATTTTTGCTGAGAAATTCTGTGGGTAGAAATTTGGAATTTGGAAATTTTGCCCGGATAGCGG
>JBCEWB010918409.1:0-15569 GCA_039654565.1 Peronia peronii
CAAACACGTTAGAATGGACATATCCACTTTCTGATACCATTTTTATGCGCAGAAAAGGCAGGGCTTTTAAGAGAAAATGAAAACCCGAAATCGCATTTTTTGAGCAAAATCCAAATTTCAGGACCCCCCCCCTTTAAAAAGCCAGTTGTCAAAGAGAATAAAACCATGTGTGATTTTCCTCTAACTGAAAGAAAGAGAGTTTCTCCTCTACCTGTACTCAGTGAAGTGTTACGTTAGCGCCAAGCCTATCATTGTCAGTATCAGATTTGCAAATTTTATAGCTTCAGGTTGCACAACCAAAGGGCACGCTACAAACAGCTGTGTATGTAAAGTATAATAATCATAATATATACAGTTAGTTTTAAAAACTGCTTGTAATGCCACAGGCACAAGGTTTTTGACTCATGGAGCTAGCATGGCAAAACCATGACATCCACGACACATTTTACACTATCATCCCTGATTTATTAATAAAAATTACAGCAAATTTTTCACATGCAGTTCAATGCTCTCTCAAGTACATCAGTTATTTCTTGATTGGGAAGACTGTCTGTTAATTTTCATAACAACAATGAAAAAGATTATGAATAATCCATGGAACTAACTTACAACCATTAAACTGTGAATGACAATAATTATGACAAACAAGCAAACATTATCTGTCAATGAATACTACAGTAGATAATTCTTTATCACAAAAGAAAAGTTCAATAGTGGTTTACTACATAACTACATGTACAATGAACATGTCCGTTCATATCACATGGACAGCACTGACACCATGCACCTAAAATGTTAAGCCCCTTTATCTGATCCACTGATTAAACTTTTCTGTTTTCTCAAAACTGATATTTTCAAATTCATTTCAGCTGATTCTGCTGTACACACATCACCCCCAAAATTCAATTACACCAAACAGCCCTTATATTGCCTGAATAGATGCATGTGTATGCAAAATTCTGCTCATTCCTACCTGATGTGGATGTTTTGCAACAGCCAGCCCTGTTAATCCAGTGGTCTGTGTGATTAAAAAAAAAATTATGAATATGAAAATAGATATCAATATGCTCTATTATGCTGGTATCATACAGATTCCTCACATTGACATCCTCATCGAAAAAAGATATGCAGTGATCTCTTATGAAGGCTCATAGCCATCATTGCATGCCTATAAAGTTACTAACTACCTCTGATTTCAAACTGCATCCAATAGACTTCCTATTCAAAATATAATTTTAACAATAATGTGTACCTCTCGTACTTATACATCATAATTTTTCAATTCAATTCACATCCATTTCCCTTTGGCCACAGAAAAAAATCATGACCACGCAGCCCAAGAACTATGTACGATTGTAAATCTGGCCCTAAAACTGAGAGTCTGTCCACTTGGCTCAGTGAACAACTATTATACACTAAGAAATATTGCTTTGAAGAAAGCCAGTGTAGTAAAAAGTGGTGAGACTGCTAATGCAGTAGTTTTCACAGATGAACAGTGAAGTTTAAATAGAATATGGATTCTATAGACTGAACAGGATATTTCATGTTTTCTTCAACACAGATGATAATCTATGAAGTTTACACCTGCACTGAATGACACTGACAATAAAACAAAGAAGTGCTAGAGATTTGCTCTGTAGTCAAGCACTCCACGAGCAGCTTGCTTCTGTTTGTGAACGCATCGTTCCATAGGCAAGCACTCCAAGCTTTTTGCTGCTTTTGGTTCTGTGCACTGGACAGTGCTATCTCTCCAAAGCATCAAGCTTTTTGAATTTTAAAATCCATCCATACATTAAAAAAAGTTATGGGATCTCAAAGATTGGCAAAAATGGGGCTATGCTTGTAAAAAAAAATATTTTCTAAAAATGGACCTTTTCATAGTGTGTTTTTCTGGGTGGATTCAGCAAATCTGTGATGATGTAGATGCAGATGGAACCATATGAAGAGGGTTGTATGGTTGACAGAGATGTGCCTCAGGAAGCACAAATATCTCTTTTTTTAAAAAACTCCTGTTATATCCCCATCCCCAACCCCCCTCCTCCTGCCAATGAGGAAACTTTCTTTATAGTCATTATAATCTTGGAGCCTACAATGTCTGGAGGTACTAAAGTCCAAATTGCAGATGTAATAGGCATTCCTGATATTGATGCACCCTTATGCATTTGACAAATTGTGCCAAATGTTGCATCAGATGGAGGGCCATATTTATCAAAGAGTTTGTCACTGCTCACGTCAGGAAAACCTAAAGGAATGAAAGATGGGTATGGTGGGAGCACACAACAGAATACTATTAGATTAGCATATGTATGTACAAGTAATAAGCTGTCACTATGAACAAACTGTTTTTATTAGGCCTGTTATATGGCTTATGTGAGTGTCTAGATCAGGTAATGCCGGCTCCTGGCAAGTAATTCATAATACAATCTTTTCATTCCCAGTTCAAAGCAAGCACAATATTTTCATGAAAGGGAGAAGGGCTTGGGGGGGGGGGGGGGGTTATAAATGACAACAGCAAAACTAGGTCACGACTGGGTTTTGCATTTTGTTGCTGATTGGTTGCCAAGTTTCATTCACATTAGTTAAGAAATAACACCATAAGAGCATGTGAAAGAGGGTAACCGTGGTGTGCTTTCGGTCCAAAAATGGACCCACCGGTGGTGATCAAAATCAGGCCCAAGGCAGAGCAGCCGAAAAGCATTGCTATAAAATGAGATGTTTGGGGTGATGGTCACAATGCTGATGAAAGTATGATAATGGTGGCAATATTGACAGTATACAATTTGGTAATGAGACAGAGCAAGGATATGCAGATCTTTGGCTAGTTTAAATATCTGGCCCTGCGGAAAATTGCATTTCAAAAAGACAAAATTTGCATTTGAAATACTAAAAATTACATGCAAATATCCCCCAAAATTGAAAAAAAAATTGCGAGCAAAATAAAAGAAAAAATCTCTTGCGGACCCCATAAATCATTCTTATTGTAAAGTTTGATTACAGTTTGATGTACAACAATTTCAATTACAAGAGTATCAAGATTCATGAAACCTCTGAGATTTGATGTTTCATTCCTTTTTCTTTCTGTTCATTAGCATCACTGTACTGGTGTCCACCAGAGAGCTGCTTCACAGTTAATATAAAAATTATATTACCCACAGCTGTTTCAGGATTCACTTTCAGTTGGAGCTCCCAGTTAATGGCATACTGAATTTCCCCCCGGTCCCTGCACCATTTCCCAAACCTACTCAGGTATGGCCAATGGTCACACCCGAGCACATATCTGACCATTTTTTTGTGGCAGTGATAAAAATTTACTTTTCTCTGCTAACTTTGAACGGGAATATCTTAGTAATGCTACATGTTGCAAATATTATGTAAGATATGTGGTGAAAGTTCAGAACTTGGTCTTTAATATGAGCCAGGTTAATAAAGTCTCTGTCACTACATAATTCACCTGTTTCTTCTCAAAGCAAACCATAAAAAATGGATAAAGTTCAATTTCTTTTGTCTAAAAGAACATCTTCTGGTGATAATCTGAAATCTTCTCTTACACTTCCTAATTTAAATAGTTACGATAGAGTCATAATAGAAAAGTTTCGGTCAAGTTCTTGCCTTTCAAAGGAGAAAATGGCTCACCTGTTCAGGCAATCTCATAAACTTTAGTGTCTGGATTTAATTTTGTCAATACTGTAATATTATTAAACAAGCTATTTTTCATGTCCTTTTCGTCCTTTAAGAATTCTTTTTCATCCTTGTCAGTGCAAGGCAGCCTACGTCAATTATATGAAAGCATTTTATTTTTTGGTCAATTCAGACCGCCTGCTATCATGCCATCTCTTAACTATTCCTATAACAGCATCTTGGCCATCCTAGTAGGCTGCAAGCTCAGAAAAATAGCACAATGTTTTGATCCAAATGTGATCATTATGCTAACACGATGCTCTGAAATAGTTATTTTACAACTGGTGTTACTTACACTGTATTTTGAGATGGGAGGGGGGAGGGGAGCAGAAGGAGGTGGGGGGAGGGGGTGTGGCACACTCTTAAGTCTAGGTGTGATTTAACAGACTCAATATAAAGCAAAGAAAGCCAGATTTGACTCAGTATATTCAAGCATCAGTGTATACAGTGGATTTTTCATTTGAATTTTTCCTAGTATTACCTGTTGCTCCATAGTAAACTGTATTGTCTTGTTGTGAAACTGATACGCCCACCCCCTCTTGTTCATTGTGAAATGCTAGGTTTCGTACAACTGCTAGCAGTGCTCCTCTTTAAAAAGTAGTTTTGGATAGACTGACTTGCCATGCTTGTTCCAGGCAAAGTAATCTCTTGTGCAACTGAAGCTGGAGTCACATGACAACTGTGTGAAATTAAGTGATTGACAACAAGTATCCAGCTCATTTAATCTGTTAGACATCTGTGCTGAAGAATTTGCCTTCAATCTACTCTTCTTCTTTACGGGTGAGGTCTTTATTTGTGCAAGCATCTCAGCTGTAATATGCCGAAACACGTAATTCCTTCAGATACATGTTTATTTTATTAGGATCATATTTTTTTTCTCTCTAGGCTTAAGAGCTGCTTACATTACTGGATTCTTCATGAAATTTACAGTTCTCTGAGCACAGTCTACGTTCTCTTCGAATAGGTCTCAGTATCTTTAAAAATATCTTCTCCTAACTACAAAAGAATGCAACTACTATAACATAACCAATCACATCTCTGTTTTGCTATTTCATTTTTCAAGTGAGCAAAAGTTTGTGCTCTATGGTCACAAAAGTGACATTATGTATCCACTCATTTGGCATATCACTCTGGTATGTGACACATTCCTTGGTGATATATTCTTTCATTGTCCCTGAAATTTATTCTGAAATTATCTGACATCAGGACAATGGTATCATTATAAACAATCTCAAGTGAAAGGGGCAAAACTTACAAGAATCAGACTAGGACCTTTTTAAGTCTAATTTGACTTTCCATATTATACAAGCACAACTGTTTAAAAATATGTATGGCATTACACTGACAAAGAGGGATTCTGGATTTTTGTAAAAGAGAAAATAGTGGTAATAATGTAAAGATGTATAAAGTAATATTACTTTAATGAAATGCACGTACAGAAATTTTTCTTGATGAAAGAGAGAAGAGCTTTCAGATCAACAGCACTCATAGTAAAAGGGAAAAAGAGATGACTGAGCCTATAAATATATATATGTATATATATATATATATATGTATATATATATGTACACAGAGTAAAGAAAAAAGGGTTGGGAGGACAGTTTATCATCACAGTGCAGGTAAAAAAAAATATGTATAAAGTCTAGGAAGCAAGAACTTGATAATGTTTTTGCACTGTGACCTAGGATAATGACTGCTGGATATATGGATGTTAAGCACAATGCTGGATTATCACAATTGGTATAGAAAATATTATTTTTCCTTCAGTAATGGAATTTTCTAAGGTGGGCTAACAAAACCAACAAGACTATGGTAACAGTCAATTTATTGCACTCACAGAGGATGACTTGTCATAAAATTTATATCATTTGAAAGAGGAAATCTGTAGCCATGTGTACATACACTTTCTACTCTCCAAATGCTTAAAACAATGGAGTCACCGTGTGCCACTCATAGATCAAAAGGGGGACTGACAATAATGTAAAGATGGGCAATTCCACAAAATCGTCAACCGAGGGGGTTAAAATTAAATTTGTGTACATGTGATAAAAATTGTTTTATTTCTTTTCATTGATGATTAGTGCGTTCACTAAAAACCCTATTTTTGTGCTGACTGCATATCACATGACTGGCAGTCATTTTGAAAGCTGTGTGTCCAAGGAGATGGTGCTGGCTCTGTTATGATAGTGAAAAATTGACACCCACACAACTGGTTAAAAAATCCCAATCAAGTGAGTTGAACTACTTTTTTATATCAAATGAACCTTCTTCTTTATGTTATAGTGTATACTTGATTCCACAGAGTTATAATTTTGGTTTGTGAGCTGCTTCATATTAGTGAAGGGCAACTTTGTTGCGTCAGTTACCAAAAAAATGATAAAAGTTTTCTGGCTTCTTTAAAAAATATCCATGGAAGATGATATACCTCGAGCTCTTAGCAGTTGAATAACTCATGAAGGCAGAATACAAGCATTTGATTTGAATTTCTCTTTCATAGACTTTGCATGGTAACTGGCCCTACATATTTATTTGGTAACTGATGTAACAGACAGACTCAATAATATTAACATTTTTTTGACTCTGTGGTGAGTTTTATCTAATATTGTTTAAAATGCTCAATTATTATGCCACTCTATTTATCATGCATGCTGTTTATTGTGTTTGTCACAATTCAGAATTCAGATGACATAATGATAGTCAATTTCTGAAAATTCTATTGTTAACACCAATAATTATTTTGCATTAGTGGCATTAGTTTTTGAAGTTGGAATTGTATCACTCTACAAGATATATTTATTTTTGAAGAGCGACTATATTCAGATCTCTAGGTTGTTCATTATATAATAATACAACATATTTATAATATAAGCTACCTATGGTTATACTATTAATATATTTTCATTTGCCCTTTCAGGAGGCTTAAATCAGTTGGAGAAAAAAGAAAAAACATGACCATAGAGCTCGTATGTGCGAGAGGAAAAGACAACAGATGAAAGCTCAGAACAAAAAGCAACAGAGAAATAGGCAGCTTAAATCATCTCAACAGTCTGAAGACAGAAGCAATGGGGACAATGAGAAAAGTAAAGACAGAATAGAGAATTTCAGGTGAAAAGCAAAACCTCTGTGATATGTAGTCAGCCACAGTCTCCTATGCCTCATGTTTCAGCATTTGGAAAGCAAGCAGGCACTTTGAAAAACAGTGAAGAGAGCAACTGGAGTTCCACCAAAAACCAACAAAAGTAGGCTGCACAGTTAAGAAACTGTTGAACATCTTTGTGTTTGCAGCAAAACTCAAGAGAAACAAAAGAAAAGAACAGGAAGCTTGGAAAATTGATAGGATTGTACAACAATTAACAATTCTATGAAAATGACATGTTTTTCTGATAGCTTCCAGGAAAAATGGGTTTTATCAATGTCAAGGTAGATGGACTGAAACAACAACTGCAGACAAACAATCTCTTATCAACTGTAATGGAAAAGAGTCATTTTCCTGACAGTGATTCTCTGATGTCAATGGCAGTGTGTTAGCCTGCTACTATGAGCCGCTATTTGGGTGATTGTAAAATCTGCAAACATGTAGCAGAGCTTTAATCTTAATCTGTAAATATTTTGTTGAGTACATCTGGACACATAATAATAAGAGCATAATTTTCTCTGCAAAATTATTACCAAATTTGAAGAGTGTTGCGTCAGTTACCTCTAATTATTTTTATGTAAAATACCTCTAAGACAGTTTTGAAATTTTATGCCCATATTTGTTTTGAGTGTGGAAAAAGGATCAGAATAAAAAACCACCATAATTCACAGAGATTTTGAATGTGAAATTTGTGTGTCCTCATTTTTCATTTTGTCCATGCTGCATCAGTTACCAGTCTTATCAGCCAGCTACCAAGTAATTAACTGACGGATAAGAAATGTTCAAAGACATGACACACACCTTTGAGCTTGTCCCTTCTAAGATAACTACACAACTTAAATTTAACCCATCTGAATGTTGCATCAGTTACCGGTGGAATTGCCTAGAAAATTAGTACCAGAAACTACTTTCAACAAAAGTTAAAAAAAAAAAAAAAAAGAAAAGAAAAAACTTTTTTTTTTAAATGCAGCACTCTGTTTTGGCAAAATCTGACTGAAATTGAAGACAGAGCTATGTTCAAATTTAGCGTATGCAGAATTTATCAGAAACACTTCCCTCTTCCCATCAGAGAGAAGCTTCCACTGCCAAACTAGCACACTGGTCTTCAAAAATGGACCAAGCCTACAAAGTCAAAAACAGTAGATCTAGACCTAAGCTTAGTTCATATGTTTCACTTTTACATTGCAGGCTAAAATCTTAACAAATCATAGCTAGATTTTGGCAGCCTCTTTCTGCTACTTGTCTGTCTCGCCATGCTCAGTTAAATGTTCTGATCAAGTTTTAGATCTAGATCTATCCAGTAGATCTCGCAAAACAGTTGATCAGCACCACTAGCGTAATTTTGAACTAACCTCTGTTTGATTGCGCTTTCAACTTTTAGACTGTTGACTATTTTTGTTGAAGAATCAATCCATCATCAAAGTCTCTTACAGAACAAGGAAATCCACCATACAGTCTAAATGTGTCGCTCTCCAGTGTCACATGAACGTAAAAAATCTGTGATTTGAAAAGGGACACTACTTGCGATCACTAGAGGATTGACCCTGTACTCATCACTGGACAGATCCGCCATTTTTCTCCCCAATTATATGGGGGAAAGGCAAAAATTGCAAAAAAAAAAATGCAGCAAGGTACAAAATTGCGAGCACAATGCAACTGGGGCCAGAAATCGTGGCCGCAGCGCATTTGCACGTGATGCAATTTTCTGGGGGGCCAAAAATAAACATGTTGTTATGAACCTTGTGTTAACATTCCCTCCTGTGAGCCGTGTTTTGTGGCTCGGACGCCTTTCCAAATCTTACCACAAACTGCATTTTGCGGCTCTCATGTATGACATTGTTTCTAAGCCTCTATCTCAAAAGACGCGGTATCAACATCGAATCCAGTTATACTTGAACAAGACCAATTTCCGCCAATCTATTTTTAACCTTTCCATGTCAGTACAGCAAGGATTTAGCATGAAATTTGAGGTCCATTTGAATTGCAAGTCTATAGATCTAGATCCACATTGTTCAGTGGAGATGCTGTTAGAACTAGAGATCTAGATCTAGTTGTGGCTAGTGAAAATGAGTCTGAATCAGGACCATGCATTCCAAATTCTAGATTTAGATCTAGTTGGAATGTGGTGAATAGGGCAATCAAAAGGCAGCATAGCCCAGATTGAAGCCTAGATCTTACAGTTTTTTTCCTCATAATTTTCTTATTCTTTCAAATTCATAAATGAACTTTGGGTTACATATTGCTAAATGAGTGTACATGTCGCTTATATAGTTCTACTTGTAATGGATTAGCCTACTTGTTGCTGAAATATCTAGATGGTTAAGTTAGAATTTTAACATTTATTTTTATTTCTTCAGCTGTTGATGTTATCTTCTATGCTAGTTTTGAGTTTATTTCTTTCTTTCCACCAAATATATAGCTACACAAATGCAATCCCTATTCAAATATCTGCATTTTGATATGCAACGCATGTACCTTATTGAAAATGCACTTGGGCAAATAAAGGTTTTTGTAAGTGAGGTGAGCGGGAAAAAATGGGCACTCACAAAATGGTGTTGTTTACTCGTGGAAAGGGGTCCAGAAGGGATTGAGTTAAATAAGGGCACTCTTCAAGCAGAGAACCCATTCTATTCAGCACAAACAGCTGTCCCCCCGCAACTGAAAACCTAAAAAACACAGTAAGTGCAACCTTTTCTATTCACACAAATCACACACAAATGCCAGTGGGATCTAGGCTGTACATTGTACATACGTCAAACACATTCACGTGTCAATATCTCATCTGCTTTTGTAATCATGAATCTGAATCTACTATCTATGAAAGGAACCAAGGCTCTGAAGAGGTGCTCTTCATGACTGACTCTAAATCTACATCTAGATATAGATCTAAATCTAGCAGCCATTCATGTATCAATAACAATCGTCAATATTTCATATTCATCTGCTTTTGTAATCATATAATCATGAATGAATCTGAATCTACTACTAGTACTATGAACCGAACTAAGGCTCTGAAGAGGTGCTCTTCATGATTGGTTCTAAATCTACATCTAGATATAAAACTACTAGCCAAGGTCTAGATCTAAATCGAATCTAGCCTAGATCTAGACCTACGGCTACATTCTTGATCTGGTCTAGACTCTGATCTCCCCATCTCCGGTCAGTAATACAGGACATCGACTTAGGTTACAGTTGTCTTGGGAGTTCAAGCTTTTCAATAACACTAAAAAAAAAATAAAATACATTAAATGAACGTACTAAGCAGAACTGAGTACAAGACAGACAAAAGTACTGACAAGACTTGCACAACAAATGAAGCAAGAAAATAGCCTTACAAGTTTCTGAACGCCAGCCATCTTGTTTGTTTATGAAGGTCACATTGGAACTGGGATTGGATGTTATATTTGTTCGCGTATAGCCTAGTAATGAAGGATACATGGATTTGTCTGTTGCTGAAGCAGTAGAAAAATACGCTTTTCAGTATACATAAATTTAGATCAATCTTTTTTTTCTGGCTGATATTGACTAATACATGGGAAGAACTGAATTAATTGATCATGTCAGGTTTTGTGACATCCTTCCTGACCACTATTAGTATCGGGTGGGAAGCTCTTTTGCTGTTGCGTACAACAATACTTTCGCTTTCGATTGGGCCGTGGACTTTATTTTGGGCTGAAAGAAGGAACATTTCAATCATTCGTCATCTTTCAGGAAGCTCCTGTGTTTCCAGACTGGAACGATAACTGGAGATGTTATTTTCAATGCTCAGGAAAGAATTAAAATCCACGGAACTGTAATGAAAGCAGGAGAGAAACGTTGTGAAAATATTTTGAAAAACAAACAAAAATTAAATTTTGATTGATAACACCGAGCCCAAAGAATTCACAATTAGATCAAGATCTAGATTCAGCTCTAGATCTAGTCTAGACATATCTAGACTTCATGTTGTTTAGTTCGGATGAAGAGTTTGATGGGGAAGTCGAGACAGAAGAACTGATGATGTCAAGTTTATCAGAAGGAGCAAAATTGATACCCTCAGCTCACGGTTCCACAACTAAATCTGTGAACTCAACAATGCCTGCTTACATTGAAACCAGTCGTGACTCTGAGGATAATCAGGGTACAGAGTATCCATATCACTCATCACCTCTGCCTTGTGAAAGTGGAGAGCTGCCTGGGCCTCTCAAATCCACACTTTATGTTTGGCTTTTATCTGCTTTTGCAGCGATAGGAGGATTTCTTTTTGGATATGACACGGGAGTTGTATCTGGCGCTATGCTTTTGCTAAGAAAGGAATTTTCATTGTCTTCATTTTGGCAAGAGCTGATTGTTAGTGTTACCATAGCAGCAGCGTTTTTGTCATCTTTGCTGGGTGGACATTTGAATGATAGATTTGGCAGGAAAATAGTAACCATTCTCTCCAGCTTTATTTTCACAGTAGGAGCAGCAATACTTGGATTCGCTCAAAATGTAGCTATGCTGGTCATTGGAAGGCTTATTCTTGGTATAGGGATAGGTAAGCACGCCAGCCTTTTGTTTTTCTTGATCATATGTTCTTGTTTTACAAAATGTTTCCATGTCCCCCCCCCCCTCTCTCCCCCCGCCTATCCCACTGCCTCCCCCCCCCCCTTTTTGGAGTACATGTACAGTTATAATTTTATTATACATCACCACATTGCCCTTTTCTTTGTTATTTGTATATATATTCATTTAATTTGGGTTTCAGACATATAATCTTGGTCAATAATTTCTGTTGTTTCCATGTTTATAAGCTTAAACTAGGTTCATAAATAGCACCAAAATTGATAGTTCTTCATTTAAAATGATTGTGTCATACATACTATGCTGGTTGTAGTGCATTGATTTATAATTCAGCACTGAAATTAATAAGACTGTAAATTCTTCCACAGACAAGCCTGCATGCAGTTTGAGCCACTGTGAACTCAAATGTTGGTTTGTGAGTTTGACAGTATTGAGGGAGCAAATTCTTTCTTGAATAGTTTAAGTTGTTACATTTAAACAAAATTCTTTTTATTATGATGATCAATTAATTACTGATTAATTAATTACATTTGAAATGCTGTGACAGCGTTTTTGAATGTTAGACTTGTTTGATACCCATAGGTTTTGCATCAATGACAGTTCCTGTGTACATCGCGGAGAGTGCACCCACTCACCTACGTGGACAGTTGGTCACTGTCAATACTTTGTTCATTACGGGAGGTCAGTTTATTGCCAGTCTCATGGATGGAGGATTCAGCTACGTCAAACCTGATGGATGGAGGTAATGTCAGTGGGAGTGATATGAATTTTAAATTTGGAATTAGTAATAAATGTGGAAGAATTGAGTTGATGCCATATAAAATCTTGGAGAAATTCTTAAGTTTATTTGTGAGAAAAAAATAGATCCTCAGTTTTGGTGGTTTGTACTAGGAGAATGATAGACTGAAAACGTGTATGAGAGTAAATAGAATTGTGTTGTGTTTAATATATTTTATATGTATAAAAGAGAGAGAGAGATTCTATAGGGCAGAAGATGAAAGAACATGAGCAATTTTTTTTTTTTTTAAATGAAAAGCAATGAAAATATATAGTGTTTGTGACATAACTGTGGTGTCCACTAATCACTTTAGAGGAAATACTGTGCCTGTTGAAGAAATCTAAGCTATGCACAATTTTCATAACTCTAGTCACTCACACATTTTTGGTGTGTTTAACAGATTATAAGATATGAACTATACTTGTACCTATAGAGTGATCACTAGATGAGTATAAAGACCTTTGACAATGGGATAAAGATAAGAGAGCTAGAAATCATTATTCATATTTGTGTAGGCATTGAAATGCCTGTGATGGGGACAAAGGGCACTGGTATTATGTGTATGTCATCAGCTTACATCTGATATAGCCATCTGAAAGGTGAACTGAGAACATAACATAAAGTATACTTATGCACTATTGAAAATTTTGCCATCAGGTGTTATTAGTAAGAACTTCATGCACATTTAGAATAAAGGGTGAAGGAGGGGATGGAGGGCGGGAGCTTGTAACCAACACTGTGAGATATATCAAAGTATAACAGCAAGGAATAAAACATGCATCAGGTATTTATCAATGAAATAGTGTGGGTTCTTTGAGTCAGTTTCAAAAGCTCATTCAGGAATTTTTGATGGCAGGAGCATTCTATGTTGTCTGTTTTTGATAAGACATTTTTTACTAAAGATTTGATGATGATTTCTGTGTCATCACAGGTACATGCTGGGACTGGCAGGATTACCGTCACTTATCCAGTTTTGTGGATTCTTTTTCCTGCCAGAGAGTCCTCGCTGGCTGGTGAGAAAGGGAAGGGATGCAGATGCAAGGGCTGTCCTGATCAAACTGCGCGGCTCAGAGTTGGTGGGAGAGGAACTAGATGAGATCAAACAAAGCATCAGTGCTGACTCACAAAAAGTTGGTGAGAACAGTTTTCATTTTTTAAGATATATTGTGATATATTTATACAACAATCTATACAAGATACTGCAACTCATTCAGATTCAGTGAAGTGAAAGAAATTAAATGTCGCTACAAGAATATCTTAACTTATTATCAAATAGCAAAAATAAGGCAGCATGACTACATTTGAGGCTCAAGAACAAGTAGAAGGAAAGGGCTTCATGTTTCATGGCTCTTGATAACTTCAATATTCTCTCTGTCAAACTGTCGAGTTTTGCTCAAATGGATGTTTTTTAAATGTTTTTTATTGTTGATAGGTCTTTTACTTTTTTCTGAAAAACTTGTTTTTTATCCTTATTCTTCTATCTCCTCCGTAACTTACCAACATATTTTCATCATATTTGGCTGACATGCTTTCCTGGACATAGTAAAGAAAATGACATGAGCTTTTTTATTGCTTTTCCTTTTGAGATAACAGTTTTTTAATGAATTAAAAATGCCAATTTTGCACATATTTGATACATTGAAAATTCATGAAAAAACAACTAACTACAATGAAACCTCAACAGAGGAGATAGATTTCAACAAACAGGGAAAATCCAAAATGGCTGCCATTTCCATGGCAACCAAACATGCTAGCAAGTTTCCAAGGTCACAATTCTGAATCAGACATACATGCCAGTTACAAGCACATTGCAAAATGCCCAAAGATGACAGGCCAAAAAAAAATTTTTAATTTTCAGGTACTGATGCTGCCTTAAATGATTTTCTGGGCATCTTATAGTGAGGTAGCCTTTCATGTTTATTATCCCCTGCACGGGTCCGGGGTTTATAAGTAGGTTCTCTGCTCCCACCTGTAGGTGATGTAGGCCTGCCATCGGTGGGATGTCTCCCATGGTGTGCGATCCTCAACATTCCAGGAGAGACATTTCTTCTCTCTCTCCTTGCTCCTGTCTTCTGACCCACTTTCTTTCCTCTTTTCTTCTTGACATGTAAACATATCTTACCATGTTTGACACAATATAGCCGTAATCGTGCTGATGTGTCATTAAACCCCAACATAAACCAAAAAAACAATCATGTTTATTGTTATGTTGTATTTTGAATGGATCGTTATTATTTCTTTAAATTCGTTGTAACCTAGTGTTGTGTTAGACATATTGAATGCATATGAACTTACAACGTTCAGTATCATCATGTCAGCTGTCCTCAATTTGTTTTATTTCAGATGGTCCTGTGCTGTTACAGATTTGGAGAACTCCTCCAGTGAGACGAGCAATCATAGTTGGATGTGGGCTTCAGTTCTTTCAGCAGCTGAGTGGGATCAACACAGTCATGTAAGCTACACCCAGTCACTCTTGTCTTCACCTTTGCTTTTAAGACTGCATATAGAGATCACATGACATGTTGGGTGAGCATAAGGAATTATTTGTTTTATATAAATTTTATGATAAGAGAATGTCATGGCACTCTGATCTTAGAGTTGGGATTTAGTAATCTACTTATACAGATTGTTTGCAGCAAATTTAGGGGCTGACTATTTTAAGGGGGGGGGTCCTGAAGGTGATTTTTTTTTATTATTAAAGATAAGCTATTTTAACCTTGTCCATCGCATTCGGCATGTTCAAATTAGAGGAAAACAGTGAAAAAAAAAATCAACTTTTTCAAATAGTTGCCATGGCAACGTTCCATCTTGGATTTTGGCATCTCTAAAATAGCAAACTTCAAAATCTATCTAGTCCGTCAAATTTTGACAAAACTGGATGAAACTCTGTGAACGTCTTTTTTGACATAATATCTAAAAAGCTACTTATTTTCAGCCCTTTGTATGCAACAGAAAATTTTCTAGACGTTGTTTAAAATGCCATATAGCGAAATTTCAAATTTCAAATTTTGCCATTTTTTCACACTAAAAACCCATTTTTCTCCGAAACTTACCAACAGAATTGGACGCGCATACGTACGTTTTTTAGTTTTGTTGCGATCATGATGTGTGCCAGATTTGGTTAGAATTGGTTCAGAAACAAAAAGTAGATAGCAAAATACTGACAAAAAACCAGGTTATGAGAAAAACGCGTTCAAAGTTATTTTTCATGGAAAAATTGGCATGGAGAGTTTTGTATTTGGCTTTTGGCCTCAAAACACCCTTTTGTTACAAACTAGCCCTCTCTTCACGACTTCTGTGTCTTTTATTGCCTCTTCCTGGCTTTCTGGGCATACTTGTTCTCGAATTTTGTTCCCCACCCCCATAATTATAAGGGCTCAAATAGAGCCACTTCCGGGTTCTTGGGGGCCTATATGTGGTCCCCATATCGTTTTC
>JBCEWB010918519.1:0-15568 GCA_039654565.1 Peronia peronii
TCTCTTTGTGTGTGGTTTTTCCTTTTGCACGGAAGTCGGCTGAGGCGCGACTTCAGCACTCTCCTTGATCAGACCGAGCGCCAAGGCGAGCAGGAGGCGGACAGCGGCAAAGGCCAAAATGCAAAAGTTACATGAGTCTAACATGCAAATACAAAAGCCAGTTCTCCCGATATGATACCGCCCCTCAGGGGTACGCCGAAAGGGACCGAAGCTCAGAACTGGAACTGAGGTTGGGATCAGGAAAGCATGTCTGACATGGAGGGTGAAATATATAAGGGGGAAGCAGGGATCAGAAGAGCAACGAGAGCAGCCTTTTGAGTCATTGTTATGTTTTGTGGCACACATTTGTTTTTTGTTTTTGTTTTTAAAATCTAAGAAATCATGGAATGAATGATTTGGGTCAGGATGATGAGAGAGAAAGTGAAAGAAGATGCTCTGATGTGTGTCATACATTTGCTGGGCAATTCTGGGAAAGGCAATTTTGAGAAAGGCAGTTCTGGGAAAGAAGCAGTCAAGTGTTTAAAGAGAAAAGTGTTAAATGTATGCACCCAAAAGTTGATCCACCAAAGCCAGTAGTATATATTTTGTGGAGAGAAGTTGATGGAAATGAGCACAAGTCATTATCAGTCTTCTTGTTCCTGATGACATTTTTTGGAAGAGAGTTGTTTGTGACAGTGGCATATTTGACTTGACCTGCAGGTGATCACAGAGCCACGGAGCTTCTTATTAATTCTGAGAAAATAGTGGAGCAGAAATGCTGTCATATGATAAGATTTGAGTTGAAAGAGGGTTATGACGAATCAGAAAATGGGGCCAACAGCAGAATGGATTGTACTGTAAATCAATTGATGGTCAACTGCCAAAACACAATAGAGCAGATTTGTTTGGATATTAGATACTGTTATTTTTGCTGATTTGTCATGGAATTAATTGTGGAATCATAGACCATTTATTCATAGACAACAATTACATTTTCACAGTGCTGTTTATGTTTATTTAATATTTGTCAATTTGAAGACAGGCCATGACCATCAGTCATCTGTCAGCATCACTGGATGTGATGTTGGCCTTTGCAATCAATGGCATCGATAGGATAGTTCTCCTTTTGTTCCAGTGTTCACTCGCTCTGCTGACTTCATGGATTCTCATTTCACTAGATTCAATGATATTGTCAAGGAGAGAAGTTGGCAGTCTGCCTCTTTTTCTCTTTCCTCAGTCTTGTCTTGAAAAACAATCTGTATAAGGTCTGTTGCTGAGTTCCATAACTCATGGCCTACATATCTTTATCTGCTTTCATTTATTATTGGATAGAAGCTTTCTTGTTGTTCCTAATTCTTTATTTGGTCCACATTTGATGAACAAAGACTGGTACACATTGAACAAATGTTTGTCCAGTGTGTGATACTGATATATGAAAGTAAGATGTGCTCAGATCTCTCTTATCCACAGTGAACAGACAAATATTGGGCAAAATAGTTGTATGATGTGATACATCAGTATGGCCTGGCAGGTGTGGTGTGATTATCCACTTACCACCATCATGAAGCAACAGCTGGAACATGTTGTAAAAATGTTTGAACAATCTGCCCAAGAACGTAGTATGTAATTTGAGGCCCTAGAATAACAAGTAAAGTCCATTTTGACAGAACTGGTTAAAAAAAAAAAAAAATTTTCGGAGATCATAATTATGCTATTTTAGTTATTCCAGTTTTAGATTGTGTGATTTTAGATTGGATGCTTGAATTTTGACAGTTTATCCCTCACTTATTATTTTTAAAATTTTCAAAAGTTTATTTGAGCTCTCTTGACCTTGGCTTACAATGTGTGAAATGCTACGTAGGTGCTTTTTATCCTGAGGGCTTCAGTGTGACCTGGCAGGCAATATTGTGCTTATAGTGTCAGTCATTACGTGTCACTTTCTCCTCAGTTGGCTGAGGTGACGGCTGACCTGGCGGAGGAGAACACCACATCCAACGAGGCAGCCGAGCTGTTGGAGGCAGAGACAGCGGAGAGGATGAGGCTGGAGAAGGAACTCAGAGAGCTGCAGGTACGCATCTGTCATGTCACACAATCTCATCATAAGCCAGTCAACATTCTGTTCTTTGGTTATTTATCGTTGACTTTCTAAACTCTTTATTAATGATTGTGGAGTGGGTCCAGTCAGATCTGCATCCTTTGTTTTTAAACCTGTTGTTGATACAGTCAAGAACTTTTCAAGTTTGGTACAGTGAAGTCTCAATAATATATAATTCTTTTTTTAAAAATAGCAGTTCGACTTTGCTCACACAAAAAGAGTCCAGAGAATGAAGCAATAAATTGTAAACGTATGGCCTAGTTGTTTACAATGTTAACTATAAAACCATGCCAGTTTTTTCTCAAAATTTAGATTCATTGAATTCAGAGCATACAAGGAAAGAATAAACAAAAGTATTAGGTCAAACTATAGGGCCTGCAGTGTAAAGCAATTCAAAAGCCCTACAGTTAAAAATTTATTGATGAATTAATTGTTTATAAAGAAGAGAAAAGCAGTTACATTTTGTGAGTTGAAAACCCTCGCTGAAGCAACTACGATTATACATGCTTATCATGTACTTCTCTTTCATTTGCTTATCATGTACTTCTCTTTCGTTTGCTTATCATGTACTTCTTGTTCATTTCCTGTGATGTTTTGATACCACAGAACAAGTTCACAGCGCTGAAGCGACAGAATGAGAAACTTCAGATGGAGGTGATGCAAACCAGGCTGTGGCAGGCAGAGACAGTGGATGATGAGCTGGACACAGATAAAGATGGTATGCATTCAAAGAACACAGGAAATTGCATAGACTTACATTTAGAGGGCCCCATGAGGCAACCATTGATGGTCAAAACAGTCTGTCTGCAGCCAGTATAGAGACATCATTTTTATGTCATTTTTATGATATAACATTTACCTTATCAATATCACTATTTGAAATCCTGCCCACTCTATAGAATACTATTAGTGAGAGTTACATCTTTCATTAATACCTGCTCACCACAATACCATGAAGTATAATCGTGAAAAATGAACTTCACTATTATCAGTTTTTGGGTGTATGTATCAAACATTAGTTTCATAAACTCAATAGGCCTGATTTGTCTCTGACAGTGAAAGAGAAAATGCTTCCATGGAATGGTTCTTCATCATATATTGAAACCAGATTTTTTCTCTTACTGAACTGTTTTAAGATCATGTCTGTTTGTGCTCCCTTCACAATTGTCTCACATTTTAACTACCACTAGAACATTTTCCTGTTGAGTGATTTTTTAATTTCCATATCTGAATCTTTTCCTTAACAAATATCTCATTTATAAGGCTAATGGCACTTTTATTAACAACTAAATGCAGGATAGCCAGTTTACTTATTATTTCAATGTGTTTTGGATAACACTTTCTTGACAAAGGCATAGTATCACTTTCCTTTCTTTAGGAATAATTTTGTCATTTGCTATTATATCTTTATAGGCATGAAAAAAAATGGCTGCCAACACCATGATATACCTTGCTGTGGATAGAAAAAATGATCAGCTTACCCAAAGCACTGTATATATTTTATAGTAATTATAATATAGGGCTTAATATATCCATTTAAGTGGCACTTTGTTCCCTAAGAGCTTGGAATACTTAACTGAACAAAAGTGTTTTACAGCCAAGCACATAGAAATCCATCAGAACAAACAGCAGCAATAACATACCTACATAATCTTATGTGATCAACAAGTTCATGCTATATCTTCATTTGCCAAGACATGAGTATGAAGTAATTTGGCATGCAAACATGATCGTAGATAAGTTATCACAGCTCTGTATAAGTTCTATCCCATTTTAACTCTTACCTTCAACATGTACCTGTTTACAGAGGACTCTGTGTATAAACCCCGCTATGAGAGAGTGCTGAAGGAGCTGCAGATCACCAAGAAGCAGATGCAGCAACAACATGAGGAGGAGATGGAGCAGGAGTTGCAATCTAGGAAGATGATTGAGAGAAGGGTGAGTCAGCAATCATATAATGTTTGTCCCCATACAATCCAGGTCTAAGCATTCTACAATATATTATTATCCTGACAGACCCACTGGAGACACTCATCCTTTCTCAGCTTCCAGAGAAGCATAGAAAGTGGCTGCCTGTCAGATGCTGAAATTTTATCAGTCGAACAATAACATTTACTGTCGATGATAGGGTACCCATTTTAACCTGGATCAAGTCAGGAAATGTGAGCAAATTGTCTTTCCCAAGGACAAAATGTCAGGACCTGTCAGGATTCAAACTGGCCCTTTTGATCCCAAGTGCAATGGTCCAACCACTAGGCCATCAACACCATCAGTTTTGCTCATTTTTGTAAGAATTTGAAGTTCATTATAGAGCAAGGTAATTTACAGCCACACACATTGTATATGTACAGTGGATTAATTCTACATGTGAAGTCCCTTTAATTCTCAATGCTTGCAGGGTAAGGCCTTTCTATATTTCTGTTATTGACAGAAAGGCCTCAAGATTGACAATGGGCGGCAAACTAACAAGTGATCTCAACTTTTTTTCACATTTACTATGTGTTGAAGGCTACATCCCACCCATATCCTCCCACTCATATCAAATCATTTCTACTCCCTTGTCTGCATGATAGAAGTGGTAACTGTAGAATGTATTTATGAGCTGAAGTGCTAAATGTTCTTCTCCTGTAGCATTAGAGACTCAGCCCACACACATATCAGAAATCACACTGATCTTCCACCGAGCCACAAATGAAGCACATCAAAGAGTTCTTTATCCTGCTTCATCATCAGATGTCAGGATTCATCCTGCTGTTGACCCAGACAATTTTAGCTAATTAGATTTGCATTCTTGGAACAAGAAAGAATTTCGTTCTTTGAAAAATATCTTACCTTATTATGTAAAGCATTTTTTAAATGTGCTCTCAGCTTGGGGAAAGACTGAACTGAAAGATATAAAATGTTTCTCTTAATTTTTTTGTATGATGTAAAGTTTGCAAGTAATTTGTCTTTCAAAGGAGAAAACTTTCAGAAATAAGAAACAGCTTGAACTTTTACATTAGGCCAATTGAGGCCTGATTTTTGTTACAAAGATTAATAAGCTTTTGGAGAGCATTTCATGAAATTGCCTGAGATTATTAGTTAGAGAAAATTTATACTGAAAATTTTTCCATCTAATTCCTTTTGAGACTGCATTTTCTATTATTTTTTTTTTACAGCTGAAGGTAGACAAGGGAGTGTGGTGCCATTAATGTATGCATAGATTCTAACATTTTCTTCTTTGTTTTAGTTATTAGGTAAAGGTTTATAGTTTGTTGAGTTTCAACTGACCATATCTTGATTTTTTTTTCCCTAGCTTTTCTTTTTTGTCAGCATCTTGAAGCTGTGACAGAATAAGAGATATGAGTGCAAACATTTGATACATCAGCAAAATGACCCCTTGGCTGAAAAACAGCAAATAGATCATTTCTTCACTTTTTGACGTTGGGTTTTTTTTTGGTTTTTTTTTTATGTCAGCGGCATAAAGCTGTGACGCAGACTGCAGAACAGGAGAAACAGGTGCCATCATTTAACACAGATTTATCTCGTTTTCTTCTTTGTCTGTTCTGATCTGAATGGCAAACTGACCAGAACTTAACTTTCTGACATTTTTTAGTTGTTGTTGTTGTTGTTTACAGCTACATGAAGCTGTAGCCGAGGCAGAAGAACAGAGGCGACTGGTGCAAGTGTCCAAGAAGAAAGCCCAGAGGCTGACAGCTGAGATGCAGGACATGAAGCTGCACCTGGAGGAACAGATGTCCAGGAACAATGAGCTGGAGAGGAAACAGAGAAGGTGAGGAACAGTGATAATAATATGGTTTCATTTATGTGATACTGTGTCTCAAGCAGACAGAGAACTGTTCATTGTTTGCAGCCAACACTATGGCCATACTACCTGCAGATGAAATGTCCTGTGATCTGATGACATGAGTTGGATATCAAATTTTGTATATATAGAGTTACTGATGACAGCATAAAGGAAAATGAGTGTACTTGACATTGGTGAAAAGAATAATTTAGCCTTGGTTCTTGTAGGCCAAGCTATTGACATTCACAGCGAACCCCCTCATGGTCAGAATGATCCAATTTTCTTAACAAAGCCACCTTTGACACCTAACTCATTTCTATGTATGTAATCATTTTATTTTGCAAAACCGTGAGTGTGTGAGGAAATCTCAGGAGATCAGTCCATTACAGACAGCTGATAGACTATCCCTTGCCACCGTTTGTTGTCCGCTTATGGGGCATTTGAGTAATATAAAGCTAGAGCTAATGTTTGTACCGCTGTATGCATTTTGAACACTTCTTAAAGAAAATGCTCTTCTTTTGCATTTCAGTTGTTAACTTGCATCACTATGTTATGTAGTGTCTAAAACATGCAATGAACCATTCACACTTGCCGTTGGGGATGTGTGGGTGAAGACCCCACCAAAAATCTTCGAAACAAGCCAGGCATAAATAAGGCTGGGGGCATTTCCTATGATATACCTGTTCAGCTCATAGGAAAAGTTAAAAAAGTTTACTTTTGCGAATGTAGAAATGAAGGGTCTTCTTGAGCATTTTTATCTGTCAGAATAGTCTGAAATTAACACAGGACATACAGAAAGGGCTATTTTTTCATTTTCCATGATAAAACGGGTTTACTCAGGTTTGGTCGAAACATGAATAGCAAATTGCAGCAATGAATTGTGTGTTCAACACAAGCAAAGGCATTGCGATATGTTTGAAATTTTTTGTTATTTGTCATCTGTTATAAACTGATAGATTTCCTTTAACTTTTGTGGATTTATATGCGTGTGAAAAGCCAGCTCTGCATGTTACCTCAGCGTTAGGCTTCCATCTGAGAAACTACAAGGTCAAGTACTCTTTAACAATTAACAGGATGTGAACCATTCTGGGGGATAAGCATTATTTTGCGCTGAGAACTCCCAGGAACCTTGTACATGATTGTGTTGAGAAATGAGATTATTCACTATATTTTATTGTTGTACATTTCAGTGATATTTTATCATCTCATTTCATTTTTGAAATGGAGGCTGAAAGTGCATTGAAGTTTCCATTTTCCGAGGAAATTCAGCACAACAAAAGTTACCGTTGTCATGTGCCGAGATAATTTTTTTGGGGGGGTTGTCTCCCCTTGCCCATCAAGGTTAAATTTCAGCTTGGAATTATTTTTTTTAGTTATAAAACTGGTTATCTCCCTTGGGCCGCGACTGGACCAGTTCTCATGTCCTGACTAGTTAATTTTTTTTTATTCATCTTTTTAATTATTATTGTGTTTATTTATTTATTTATTTTTTGTCGCAATACTATGCTTATCTTTTTTTTTCTCAGTTCTTGCCATACTGTCATTCTAGTCATACTGTCCTTCTAGTCATACTGTCATTGTCCTAAATCAAACTTTTATTGGTCACATTATCATCGTCTCCAATGATGGCTGATGTTGTTTCTCTGTGATGATCAGATTTGACAATGAGCTGAGCATGGCCCATGAGGATGTCAGAGAAGAGAAGAGCATGAAGGACAAACTGCAGCGAGAGAGGGATGACTTGCTGGCAGAGAAATATTCCCAGGAGCAAAACTTGCATGTAAGAAATTATCTTATAATTGCCAGTATTGTGGTCCTGCCACAGCTCAACTGGCTCAGATGCACAGAGCCATAGCCAGCAGAAAAGCTAAATAAGTTAATAGGTGTATGTGGACTGCATTTTTAGAAGAATACCTGAGAGAACAAAAAATAACCTCTGAAGCTGATAGTTTTCCCACCAGGTGGAACAAAGTGTAATGAAAAAAATGTCATCCACCATGACCCTCAGTTCGATGATGTCATTTAGTAGAGCATCAAGTCAGATTATGAGGATGACAAAATAAGGCATAGTGGGATAGGTATAGGTATATAAATTCATACCAATTCTGGATAAGAAATTTAGTGGAGAAAAATGTTTTCACTATTTAAGGTGTCTTTGTTTCTTATGTTCTTTATTATGACAAGTTGAATAGAGGCATTTGGTAAAAGGGTAAAAGGATGTATAAACAGACAATTAATTTGAAATATTATTTGATTGAAATCATCTTACCTAGCAAGATCCGTCAATGGATCTCCTTTACCTCTCATGCCAGCATTTGTTTTCTTGAGCAATCTTGATGTTTCAACAAGGCATTTTAAAAATTGAAAAGGGTTTTGAGGTTATGGATCCAGAATAATAGTACAATTACCAGTATACTGTCAAAAAATCCCAGTGTGGCCACTTTGATTACTTTGATCACTGACAATAAGCAGTGGATTTACTGAATGCAAGTTCATGAACTGAATGTACTGCCTTTGGTATCATACAGAACTGAGTTGTTTTTTTTAAATTAGAAAGTTTGCCAACGTCATAGGTCAAGATTGTAGGGAGGTATTCATTGATATCAGTTTTTCAAGAAAGCTCTTTTTTTTTTTTTAAGAAAAATGGTGTTTTTATGCAAATTCGCTATATGAAATCTCAACAATACAAGTTCCCTTTCTTTCAGGCCCAAGATCATGGAAATCCTTTTTGTAGCTTTAGAGTTATAAGGGACACAAAGTTGTATCACTTTTCTCATGTCTGAAGAGATGTGTGATAGAATAATTATAAAGTGATTGTATTGTACTATAATGGCAGCTGCTGAACTGATAATGAAAAAACAACTGCATCTTCTTCACTTGTCACCAACACTGTGAGCAAACTGGCATGGTAATGTTATAGCTAGTTGAGTTTCTGTTGGCTTTTGGTCTCAGCTGACATGAGAGTCAAATGTCTCCTACCTGTGTTGGTATTTACAGCAACTGAAGATGGAGCACCAGAGCAGTGTGGAGAAGTGTGAGAGACTGGAGAAGGAGATGAACGACCTGCTGCTGACAGGCAAAGATAACAATGAGGTGAGTTGTCCATATGGAACTTCAGTCATTTTTCTCACGTCCTCCTTTTTTGGGGCACCGTTTTGCACAATTTCAGCCACCTGAGTTGCTCCTTATTGATGTAGTTTTTAGTTGTCTCATTTGATTTGTTTTTTCCTGAATAATTTGGTCATCATTTTTATGTTTAGTTTCCTTTTTCTGTTTGTTTTTCTTTTTTAACTACTTCCCCTTTTCCCTCTTTCTTTATTGCTCTTGGGAGTGCAACCATTTTAGTGAAGTTCATTGTTGCTTACTGTTTGTCTTTATTGTTGCTGTCCTTTGTTCCATTCTTATGAAGCAAAGTAGAATTTTTCCAAGTCTGCACTTAGTAATCATTTCTTTCTCTTGAACACATTTGTAACTTTTTTTTTTTACTCTGCCTTTTTAGCTTTTTTTTTACTCTGCCTTTTATTTTAGTTCTTTTTTTCTTTAATTTACACCCCTTTGCACTGTTTTTATCCAGCACATGAAAATACCTGGATCTGTTAGATTTGTTTTTAGGTAGTGTTTTGTTTAGTTTTCAAGTACCCTGCAGGGTCATAATTAGAAAATGTAATTGAAGTCCCAAGAATGAAAAGTGTTCAGATCCACTTTCAGAGTATTTACCTCAGAGGAAAAAAAAGAGGCTTTTTTTTGTTAAAGTCTTATGCTACTTTTGTTCCTCAGTTTTTTTGACACTTTATGAAGCTTGATTACTTGCACCATAAATTACAATGGTTAATCTCTCATTAACTTTCAGTTCTCTTTTTTTTTTATTTGTATTTTTTTTAGCTTTCAAAATGTTTGAAATGTGACATAGATACCTTTCATTCTGGTGGCCTCACTGGGTTTGTATTTACCATGTTCTTGACATGCGATTGAGAGTTATACCCTCTGACAGAGCAAGAGTGTTTTGCTAACATCAGGATAAATCTGATGATTTTTGCCATTCAAATTGGTCAGGACTGCTTTACTTGAGGATTTTGTTCTCTTACTCTCATGCAAATGAAAGAGGAGAGGAGTGGGGAGGGACTGAGTTTTGATTTTGACAGACTTTGTTCGAACAAAACTTTTTATAAAATCTAAATAGTTTAATTTTTTGGAATAATTATAGGACACAGAACAATAAACTTTTGACATAATACATCCTGATAATCTCACGTATAGACCTAGGCTTTCTTAGGTTTGAAAGCTGTAAATTAGATGTAGATGTAGAATGATCCTTGTTTGCTTGTTTTGTGTGCCCAAGACATTCAAAAACTTATTAAATCACTTATTGTGCAGACACTTTTATTTGAATATTTGTTGAGGAAATTGATCACACTATAGGTCTGTTTTTTTATTCTTTTAATCATATGTTATGGTATAGAAACTTATTTCATCCTGTCAAGCCATTGTGATTGATGATTGAGAGCCAAGTTTTTCCAACAAAATTTAATGGAGAGGAGAAAGATAATGAGGCATATAATGTTATAGATGACTGTCATTTCTTAGTCTCTACCTGATTTTTTATCCAGATCTTCCCGATTTTCCTTTTTATTGTCATTTCTTTATATATTTATATATTTATTTTGGCATTTAGATTTTCCCCTTTGAATTATGTTTTGTTTTGAACACACATCATTCAAGAATGGTCATTTAGTAGCCACTGTCCAAGCCACGGGTTCATTTCTAGTTTGCCATTCTTGTATGCTGTTGCATGTATGAAAGCTAGATAAAAAACTACCAGAAGACACAAGGGCCACTGATTCAGAGTTTTGCTGATATATTTGATTGGTTTCTACAGCCTGTTGTTATCCTGTCCCATAATCAGGTAATAAATCAAACAGACAAATAGACAGACAATGAGACACAACCAGTGATAAGTCTTTTTTGTCTTTTTTTTTGTTTGCATATTTATTTTTTTTTAACTTGAGGAGGAGGGGTTTACATGAATGCATTTTGTTTTATGGGGGGTACTAAATATCATTGTTGTTTTTCCATTATGAGAGTCCCAGTATCTGGCTCTTGACTCAGTACATATCGTCCATGTGAATATTGTGTCATGAGGGGCATTTTCATTTTCAACAGTTTTCATTTTTTTCTGAAGGGATCACATTATTATATGGGGTATAACGTTGATTTGTTTGTATTAATGTTTGGATATGCATGCTTGAGTGGGATTCAGGATGATGTTAACCCTTTCTTTTTTTTTTTTTCATTTTTTTCAAATGTGTCCTAATTTTTCAACAATGTGTTGTTTGTTTTAAAATTCATATCAATATGCATTTTGACAGCCTGCATGTTCATATGTATATATATATATATTTGATGAACATTTGGGCAGATTAATTTGCTCATGTTTTGTACCGCATTTTAAGTGATTTTGAAAAATGTGGAACAATTTGTCATTGCATTCCAAAGAGTGGTGATCTTATAAATATACATTGCATAGAATGAATGCATTTCCAGCACTGACACTGGCAGAATTAATTAAGCCTCAGATTGCGACCACCCACAAAAAAATGTGTGCCCGGAACTGCACTCTGAAGAAATGTGTCTTGAAAGATCTTTTCTGGCTTATTTGTATTTATCTGAGACAACTGAAGAATAATAAGCATGTTTTCTTTTTGCAATCGTTGCTGTGTTGATAGATATTAAGTTTGGGTGTCAATCTCATGTTTAGGACTTTGCCAGGCAAACCAAAGGATTGATAAACAATAAAATACTTAGGTTGATAAACGAAATGGTTGCACGAGAGTGACCAGATGTTGTTTATCTGAAGAATCAGTGGATCACTCACTAGAGTGTCGCAGTGAGAATGATGACTTGGTATAAGACAAAATAGACAAGATAAGATAGGATAAGATAATATAATTTGTCATCGAAAAGCAGTTTAATTCCTTTTCGCAGCTGGTGGGACATTATGCACATGTAACATACATTCGCGCGCGCACACACACACATACGGTTTAGGACCAGAGAGTCACGTATAACATCAGATGTTTCAACATGCTCACAATTGATTGCTTTGCTTGATCACTTGGTACGTGCAGTAGTCGAATATGGCCGGAAAACAGAAGAAAAAGAACTCCACACATCGATTTCTATTATTCTCTATCACTGTTAGCAATTCTTGTTATGATACGTCCAAAAATAACACATCAGAGCTCCAGGAAGCAGTAAAATAATGCTCACGCTATCTTGGTCTGTAATAGAGCGCGCAATTTCATGTTTACATCGGGATCCTGCCAATAAACCAAGGGAAATGTTTACTCACCCGAGAGAAATGTTTACCTGAGCTCCGAGTTTTTGAAGACAGACATCTGAAGAACGAATGATCGGTAAAGTATATTTAAACAAGTGAGCTTGTTCTGTATGCATTAAAAAGAGCGCGGAATATCAAAGCAACCCAAATAACAACAGCGAATAATGTTTTTGAAGTATTTTTAACCAATTTTTACTGCCGACATTGATGGATAGCAATCTTTCTGACAATCGGTAAATGATGTACACGTGTATCTATCACATTGACAACGATCTTCCAAAAAACGAAATGATCTGTAAATCGTATTTAAACAAGCGATCTAACGATCATACGCGCTATTAAAGTTCATAAATAGCAGAACAATCCAAACAGCAGCAAAGAATGTTTTTGAAGTAGATTTAACCTTAAGACTGTGAGAAAAACCTGTTGGACGACCTGTGTTTCCATATTTGTAGTATTTCATGTTAAAGAAATTACAATTTAGATCTAAGGACAATAGGAGACGGATAATATCTTGGTATTATATTGTATATTATTTGGAAAGTAGATCATAGACAAAGTACATTAGACTAGTCTTTGAGCCGATCTGTCCCTTGATACTGCAAGGGTTAAAATTGCCGACATTGATAACGGCAGGGAAGCGTTTATCAATATCACGACAGACGTGTATGTTATCAGTGTGGCAGCCAAGCTATTTACATTAGCTAACTAAACATGGCGGTAGAATGGAATAATCCGTTAGAAAGCAAAATGTGTTCCGAGTTTTGCGGAATGTTAGTGATCATTTAAAAACTAATGATCCATAAAAGGGGGTTGTTTTTGACCATGCCTATTTCTTCCCTTTGTCAGACACAAGAGGTATTGAATGCAATGTAAAGAAGAAAAAATATCACATTTCTTCTAGTCACTTAAAACATTGATCGCGAACCCCCCAAAAAATGATGAATTATTACAATAACATATATATATTGTTTTTTACACCATGATTTTTTTTTTAACGTTGCTGGCAGAGCATACAAAAGTCACGTTTTCCCACTTTATTCTGCTTTGAACAAGTGAGCTCACATCTGCATGAGCCATTAGTATAAGAATGTTTAGCTCAGGGTATCATAACAACCTCAAACAGCAAGAACAACGGCTATTTTTGAAACAATTTTTAAAATATGCCACAGTGATGGCGCTAGACAATCTTTCATCATTACCGTGATAGTATCACAGCGAAGCGTCTGAGATAAGTAACGACGATCGGAATAGACCATAATTAGAAACCCGGCTGTGCTGGAAACTTTGCAGAGTGACGGCGATCTTCCAAAAAAACGTGTTTTATATTTAAACAAGTGCTGTGTGCCTTTTGTTAAAAAAAAAAAAAAAGCTTCAGATTATCAAACTTCAGGATATCAAAAAAGCCCTAATAACAAATCCAAAGAATGTGTTTGAAGTAGTTGTTAAACATGCCGACACTGATGCGATAGACTTTCATCATTATCCGGACTGACGTGAATTTATCACGTTGGTAGCAAGCTGAGCTCCTCAGCTAAGTAAACGTTATTGGAATAAGCCACTTCCTAGCCGGATTAGCGGGAAACATTGCAGAGTGACAGGGGATTTCGTAAGGCTGGGGAGATTGGCTGGTAACTCGGCATCAGATACACGATGAATGGAGATTAGAAGACTAGAGAGATAGGTAGAAGAGAGAGGGGGGCGGAAAACAATTGAAGACCAAGGGGTAAGAACCACATATTCCCACTTTCTACACATGGGAATCTTCCTCCCACCCCCGAGGGCCCGGGATATATAAGTCAATTCTCTGCTCTCACCTACAGGCGTTGAAAGCCCGCTGGTGGAATGTTTCCCATGGAATACCATTCTCAGCGTTCCAGGGATGACATCCCTTCTCTCTCCTTGCCCCTATCTTCTGTCCCGCTGTCTTTCCCGCTTGATCAGCCTTTTTGACATATGAACGTATCTTACCGAGTTTGGAACAAGATAACCGCTAAACCTCAACGCAAACAACAAATAAAACACATAGGAAGCAACTGAACTTTTGTTTTTAAAGACCTCTATGTTCTTTGTTGAAGTTATTGATTCATACCATTACTATGTATAAGAGTCGCTGTTCCTTTTGATCTTGTTAAGGTGAGACAGTTTAGGCTGAGGACTAAATCTATGAACCCGCAACTTTGATAATATTAAAAACTGACTATCAGTTGTTCTTCCCCTTTGTCTTGAGGTGGTTTCATTAATTACCTGTAGTTGTATTATCAGCCTCTCTGATTCGTACGGAGAAATAGAATACGTATGATGAATTACACTTCTGCCTGGATAGTAATAGTAAGATATTCAAAATTAAATGCTTTTTTTCTTTGCCGTTTGTCAGGTTAGTGATTTTTCCTAATGTTTGTCTCTCGGGCATTAAATGTTAACCTCTGCATGCGAGGGACAATTTCATTATTGTTGTTGTTTTTTTTTTAATGTTTTTATTGTTGGTGGAAGAAAACATCTAATAATATGTAATTAATTATTTGGGAGGAGAGCAAGAAGAAGAGAGTAAAGGACAACACGAAACAAAACTCAAAAGAAAAAAAGACAGAAAGAAAGACAGGCAAAGAAAGAATGAAAGAAAGGAAGAAACAAGACGCTTTTGTGACTAACTCATAGCAACTTGTTGACTATAACAAATAAATAAACAAACAAACAAGAAGAAAAATTACGATTTAGATGTGACCGTGAATGAGATAGAAAACGTTCAAATTAAGATTGTGGGATTTGATTGTGGGGAAGAGGAAAGATTTAAGTTAAGGTTTGTTTTTATGATTGTGCAGGACATTGAATATGTTGGGTTAAGCCATTACCTTATAATTGGCTTGTGAAAGAGATGAATTGTGTTGTTTCCAATCATTTTGTTTCTTACCACCTGTCTGTGCTGATACTGTTTTTGGAAGAGAAGTCAGCACCAGGTAGAGGGAAGATTTGATTGTAAAAGAGGTGTACTTGAAAGGGAGATGGTTGCCCCCCCCCCCCCCTCCCCCAATCCTGCTGCTTCTCTTTGCCACACACAGGAGGTGTTGAACAAGCAGTTGGAAGAGGAAAAAGCACATTTTTGTGGTCTTATCTTGAAACATACCCCATGAAAAATGAAAAAGAAAAAGAAGTTAATAATTCTTTTTCTTTTAAACATGATATAAAGGGATATATACCATGAAAAATTTAAAAAAAAAAAAAAAAACTATGCTATAAAGATATTTTGTTTTCTTGTTGTTATAATTTATCAGTTTTCTTCTGATTGGTATAATTGGAGTGAGTGAGTGAGTGAGTGAGTGAGTGAGTGAGTGAGTGAGTGAGTGAGTGAGTGAGTGAGTGAGTGAGTGAG